>CM062624.1:31886459-32073291 GCA_025617555.3 Puccinia polysora | reverse complement strand
GATGCCAAGGACTTCTCCCTATCATTATTTATGACAATGTCTCCTTTGGGTCATGAAATCTCAGCCCCTGGAAATATCAATCCAAATTAGTCTATTTCATCCCAAAATGGATGTTAATATGAAATAATATTGACCTAAAGTCCATTCCAAATGCCCCTGATGAGGAAATGGTTCTTTTCCCCTAAAAAAAAACACCATAACTCTTTTGAAGCATCTCTGGTGAGCCCCTTAGCAGTAAGGTAGGATATTTTCCCTTTCATTATGGTGGGTATATATGAGAGGGCCAGGAAGTTACAATGAAGGACCTTCCTCAACCCATCAACCCTCAGTCATTCAATAAATTACAGCATACATAATTATATAATTTTTTCAGAATACTAAAAACTGGTAAGATTTTTAAGATTGTGATATTGGGAATAATCTGATCACTATAGTAAATTTCTTTATCAATAATGACACAACCTTCAATTTGCACCAACCATAACATGACCAGCGCCCAATCAGATAAAACCAGCCTAATTCTAATTGAAGTGTCATCCTAAAACCAAATTTATGTCCTCATATTGGCCACTTTCACCAATTAAGTGATCCTGGGATATTTATTCCTGGTTATGATTACCCACCACAAGGATATTAAAAACCCCTCATCTAAGGGGCCCTTGATAAAGTCCAGACACTAAAAATTTGAATTCATTTTCCTCAATGACAATCCTAGTGCATCATAGAGGGCTGAGGAAATCAAGAACGCCATAGCCCCTCTCCTCATGAACTTAATTTCTATCATTACAAATAATTTTTAGCCTGACAGTCTATTACTTGGCTTACCTTGAGGAAGACTGTGACCAGTATCCATCTATTTCTTACTTTCATCACCTCTAGTATCTAGAAGGAGTTAGGACCTTTATATCTGGTAGGCTGAAAGCAACACTCCTGCCACCAGGAGCCAACCTGAATTGAGTATAATGACTACATGAGACAAGATGGTGCAATATTACAAGTATCTGATCCTCATTGAAGATGGCATTTTATGCATGAAATCAAAAAAAGGCAGATTCCTCACCCTGGCATGATTTTTTTTTCTCATCAGATCCCTTACTGTTTTCACTTTTGCACTCAAAATAGGGCTGGTGAACTCACTTTGCTTACTCTTTGACTGGAGCTATTCATATTCCAAGACTACTAAAATTAAAAAGGAAATGTGGTTGTCAGCACTTGTATTTTCTTTACATTTACTTAAATCTCAAGGATCTCATAAATTGATGATGATTGTTTGAGTGGCCAACCCACTAAAATCAAAACAAGTTGACAAACTGATATAAGATCTCACTAAATTAAAAGGAATGCATGTACTTAGATTTAATCCCTCCTTAGCTTCAATCCTTTTATCTAATTCCCAGAGTCCATCCTATTCATTAAAGATGATTGTCACAGCATCTTTTCAGTCTTATTTGAGGAGAATATCATAACATTTGGGGCTACCAGCTTTGTTTGGAGCCAAAAATTCCTTGCCACAACACCACTCATGAATTGTGTCCATTTGCCAAAGGCAACTTGAGTAAGGGATTCAAAGTACTAGTAAGTTTTCAAGCTTGTTTTTCATACACCAGATGCATTTGAAGGTGTGCTCTACTGCTGAATCCAAAACCTCTTGACATCAAGCATTCCATCAAAGTCTGATAGAGAGGAGATAAAGTCAATTTTGGTTAGATTGACAAGATAAAACAAAAAGTAGGATTTTTCTACTAATCCTAATTTTTATCACTGCCCAGGGCAGAAGGGGTCAGTAGGTACTCAAAACCAATTCTGTTTGTTGTACAGCCGACCTTTCCTCGATTTTTAGTTGTTCTATTTCCCTTTCAAATCGGTTTCAAATCTCCCCATACTTTGCAGGGTTGCTACTTCAGTCAAGATTTGCAAACACCGTCAAACAATCCCAAGGACATGACTTTAATCGCATTGATCCGTTGGAATTGCGGAGTGTCCGTGTATATGATTCTTCTAGCATATACGGACGAAATTGAATGCTATGTCTCATGCCACACAGGCAACATGCTTCTCTTTTCTAGGAGTGGGCATCGACATGGGAAAAGATATACGAAGTCAAGATGATTGGCTTAATTCGAACCACCAGATCTTCGCACTGATTATTAAGTTTAACCAAGCGGAGATCATAGGTATCCGATAAAAAGTATCTTCAAACGAAAATAACTGCAAGGAGGAATCTAATAAAAACCTTATTTTGCTGGGCGGTTATGAGGAACTTCATGTCACAAGAAAGGTAAGGATCGTTTAGAATGACTGATGTGACTTGAACGCTGAGCGTCACCGAGGATGGGATTGGATCCATTGATTAATCTTCGGATTGAGGGACATCTCTTTTAGATATGGTTTAAACTGATCGGTAATCCCGATTATACCAACCTTGAGACCTGTTATTGATCATCGCAAAATTTCAGCAAAATGATGATACTTGTTTGGGTGAAAAACAGCCAGGTCATACTAATGGAGACTTACGGGTTAGAAGAGGGTGCAAAAACTCATCCAAAGCTTGATGCAGATTTACCTGTTGAGGGTCAGGTGGAGATGCGTCGGATGAGGAATCATTTGGTGAGGGTAAATCTTTTATATCAAACTCGATGCAGATGTCCGCGCGGAGCTGGCCAAGAGCGTTAAAACAGTCCACTAAACTTTCCATAATGCGAGGGATTTGGTCCTGTAGAACCCCATACTGATCTTCCGTAAGGGATGCGCAAGTGAGGTTGGTCACCGCTGCAACGATTCAATATTCATAGAAAATCAAAAGGAGTCCAATTCTTAATTCAAAACAAAACAAAATCGAGCTTCAAAGAGCACCATACCTTCGACCGCAAAGATACAAAGCTGGCGACGTGGAAGACTTTTCTCGAGTTCATCTATAATCAACGGAGAAAAAAGCCAAGTTTCTAGGCGGGGTCCGAGATCCAAAGATCGAAAGAGTTGGTTATTCAATACAATCTTCCAAGATCTCGGCACAATTTTCTCTCGTTTCTGACCCGGGGGTGTGCTGCCGGTTTGGTTGGATGGGGAAGTCTGAACAGTTTGAGTATCAGGAGCAGGAAGACCAGTCGCGGTGCTGCTCGCGACCTGTCGAGCTTGATTCCCTTTGAAAATGGCCGGTATCTGATAATCGCTAGGTTTTTCTGCAGATAACGAACCAGCTGGTGCAGGTTGGGCGGAGCTAAATGAAGGCTTGTCTTGATCGGACGACAGAAACTTTGTCAAAAGAACTTGCTTAAGTGAATTAGAGCTCGAGCTGGGACTCTCGAAGAGTTGTGGTAGATCGTTTTTTAAAGCCGAGTGCGCTCCAAGCGATTGCTGACGCGGTCCTGATGGAGTGGAAAGAGAGTGAACTGGCTCTGGTAGAAAAAGTGCCGAATTTTGTATCATCAGGGTCACGAGGCTAGCTAAAAGGCTCATACACGCGTACTATTGAGAATTACTTGACCCCGAAGTTCGATCATAGACTTGGTAGCGTCAATCAGCTTCAGAGTTTCCTCAATGATCAAATTTAGCAATCGGGGAGAAGTTCTGATATCCTGGAAGATGGTGGCGCGTCGCTCAGGATCACTCCACGAGATATGAGCGAGCTCGCGTATAGCATGATGCTGAAAACAGATATCTAGATATGAGGGGTCTCCAGGCTAGGCAAAAATGGCGAGAATTGAGTATTTACAATTACTTACTTGAACGCGAGGATCAGAGGACTTCAATCCCTCTAATAGACATTGGTTGGGCTCAGTATCGAATCGAGATAGATCGAGTGGGTGAGTGGAATAAACGTCCCACAGGACTTGCACGACTTCCCACATGGTCATCATTAATAAGTTGAGCATGAGCAACCTGATGGTACAACTCAGGGTGAAAACGGAATCAAATTTTATGAGCATGACCATGTGGGCCTTGATGGGCTTGGTCAAGTAAGTGTATTTGGAGAATACAATTGCGCGGATGATGTATCGCCGGGAGACCAAGTAAATAGGCAAAAACGTGGTGGAGCAGTAGATCACTAATTTCCGAATGAATTCAATCCGGGACGCAAAGGACTTTCCGATTCTTTGTGGAATGGTGGGCTTGAACATTTTTTGACAGGGGAACATCGGCATCAGAATGAAAAAATAGCAAGTGGAGTTTCTGAAAGGCTCACATAGTCTACCGAATCTATAGGGCGGTAATGCCATTTACCATCATAAACGGCAAAGAAAGAATAACAGCTGGCAGTGTACCAACAGGATGCCAAAAGATAAAGTGGTCGCTCATTGATTTGAGGAGCTCCTCGCCTGTAAAACAATAAAGTAACTCAACCAAAGACTCAAAAATCACAAACCAGGCTTGTGAGATTTCTCGGAAGATGACCTACCCAGGGATGGTTTTAAATGGGCTCAATCCTGGATTTTCATTCAAGGCCAAAGCGGCCAACAGATAGGTGAATCCCAGTAGGAGCCCACTGACGGTGCAGAAAATGGTTGATGTAATGAATTGTGATGATTTCAATACCGTCCAAAATTTCCGGTACCGATTTGATTCGCATATGCTTGAGACTATTCAGAGCGTATCAATAGTGGAATAGTAGAAGCTGGATGACCTTCGAAAACGGGTTAATTATTGATGAACCACAAACCTGTGAGCTGGACCCTCCTCAGCGTCATCAGGGGGATGGTTGCACTTGCCCAATTGAGTGCGCCCATGGCCCAGGTAGTGATCCGGAGACCATTTCCCAGGGCAGCTTAGAAAGGTGGGGAAAAAACAAACCAGGCAAATGGCATATTCAAAACAAAGAAAGACGAACCAATAAGATCGAAGCAAGATTGACTAGCCAGAACTAAGAAACTGAGACGTTGATTGGTGAGAAGTGGGGGAGCTCGATACTCACGTGGAATATCCAACATTACAAACCATAGTACGACAACACCGATGGCATAACTGATCACACAAAAGTGACAGGCTCTCCTCCTGAGTACGACCTAGACGATGGCAATTGAATCAGAATCAAATTCGTCGGCCCACGATCGATAAACGCAAGAGAGAAAAAAGGAGGAGACACACGATCTGAAGTCCATAAACTTACCTGGTAAAGTCTGGTGTAGTCATGCTTGTTGGATTGGAGTTGATAACCGTGGTGAGTTTGAGTGGCCATAATAATGGCAGACGTGGCTGGGTTGGGTGATAGGATTCCTGGACTGCCCGCCTGGGCCCGTCGAATTCGGCCTGCTCGTCGTCGCGTGCGCCTCGAACGAGACGCGGGGACTACTGCATATTCAATATGCTGGTGCCTGGGGCTCGCGCAAAAGGGAGGGGCTGAGGATTTGACCCCATCGAGCCTGGGGGCGGGAGGCTTACAAGAAGTTTTCTGCTGGAATGGGCTACTCTGTATATTTGCCCTTGTCAGAGGACAACTGTCCAAGAAAACTTGAGTGGATGGACATCTTTCTCACAAAGGGTGTTCCAACCGATTCATCATCAATCATATGTACCTTGATGCAATTTATGCAGGAGGCTACTGTCACACTTTGGTTTATCTACAAAATAAGCCACTTCACCCTTGGACCTACCATCAAAATTGCCCTCAGCATTTGCAGTATTTTCTTTTTAAATTGAGAGAATAGAACCTTAATAATATAAAGCCAAAATCCTAGTGTTTTTGCACTCACCAATTACTGTCTCCAAATGATAGGGACCACATTACTTTAAGTCCCAGTTAAATCTCTTTGATTGGTCTTTGCAAGTTTTACTTTTCCTTCAAACCAATGAATATGGAATTGAAAATTGCTTATCTGGAATGAATCCTTCAAGCCATATAAATTCATTCTTTGTCAAATTCAGAAAATCCTGTTTTCACCTTGCTTTTCCTTTGCATTGTCTATAGTCATCAAAGCTTTGCTTTTGCCCAGACTTCAGGAATCACATTTGACATCAGTAATACCCTTTTTATTAACCAGTGATTTGTCCTTGAAGTTAAATATATCAATATTTTATTGTTATGAATTGGATTAAATTTATCAATCCATAATATTTTATTATTTTTAAGACTTATATCTTTGGTGAGAAAATTCTAGTTATTTGATTGTGTTGTACAATTCTAGAGTGCAATGAATCACCTAATACATATTCTTGTACTGCTTTGAAGCATAAATCCTAGTGATTGATTTAGAATATAATGATAATTCATATTTTTAGGGTAATTATTATAATTATAATTCATATTTTTAGGCACATTAATATAATTATAATTCATATTTTTAGGGACATTATGTTTTTGTGTCCCAAACCCTTAAACTCATGGGATTTTTATTTTGCAGAAACATAAAAAGTACACTGGCATTTACTTGAATTCATGGGTTTTTCAATAAATTTGATTTTTTAAAATTTTCCACTGAAGCTGCTTAGCTGGGTGTCTAGAAACCCCAGAGAAAATAGTTGCAAGTTTCTGAATGTTTTAAGGCCTTCAAAAATATGTCTAAAAATAAGAAAAAAAAAAACGTCAATCTAGAAATTGGAACCAATGAAAAAAAAAATAAAATAAAATAAAAAGACAAGACATACTTTTCAATATTTTTTTAAAAAATCAAGCTTCAATATTTCTTTAAATTTTATTTCTCAGGCATTGATATAAACATTAGGGTGTATCAAAGTTAGAAAACCCGCGATTTTTTGTGACCAAACCTGTCATTTTTAATGGCGGGTTTCTGAAATACACATACCCCCTAACTGGTGTATTTCAAAATGGCGGGTTTCATGAAAATGGCGGATTTCAAACATCAAACCCAACATTAAACCTGGCATTTATGCATCATCATCCATCCACCATCCATCACATCTAAAACACCCATCCACATCAGCAACTCCATACCAATCCCATCTACATTG
Source organism: Puccinia polysora (assembly GCA_025617555.3). NCBI lineage: Eukaryota > Fungi > Basidiomycota > Pucciniomycetes > Pucciniales > Pucciniaceae > Puccinia > Puccinia polysora. Next base: position 32,066,388 of record CM062624.1, on the reverse strand, counting down.
CATCACACACATCTCATCTCCATTGCTTCACATCTCTATCAATTTTCACATCTCCATCTTCACACAAATCCCATCATCATCTCATCACCCCACATCACATCACCATATTTCTCAACATTTCCAATCAAAATTCTGCCAGCAAGTTGAAAACGCAAAAAATTTGACTGAACTTTTGCTACTGTTTGACTCCCATTCAGACTCTGATTCAGACTCTGATTTGGAATTGACTTGGTTAGCTTTGAATTCTCTTTTGGAAAAGCAATACATGGTTCCAAGAATACACACCCTCCACAACCCTATGTATGAAAGGCAAAAGATTCATCTCATCCCCGACTTAAGCTTCCAGCATCTGTTCCAAACTTTGTTGCCTTCATTCATGACACTTTTGGAGATGATTGAACACCACCACATCTTCAGGAACAATTCTCAGAATCCTGAACGCAATCCAGCCATCCAACTTTCTGTTTCTCTTTGTAGATTGGGATCAAATGAAAATGGAGCAGCAATCCATCAATTGGAAAATCTATTCTCAGTCAGTTATGGAAGCATTTGTTGTAATAATATTGTACCCATAAAAATATGCTCAAATCATCCTCTTCCTTTTGTCTTTTTCCATTTTCTATTTGTCTATCTTCCCCTATGTTCAGAATATTTCTGTTACTTTGCTTTCTACTCATGCGTGTTGTCTTCCTGTCTCCTGCCATCCTGTCTCCTGTCTTTTTCCCCTTATCCTCAAAGCCGCCTGCAACAACTCAACAAAACCACTGCAAATGCTCCAATTCAAGCTCACCCAAGCTCACTCAACTATAAAGTCAGTTACATGACTTGGATCCTGGGGAATTCTCTCTTTGTGCAACCACAAGATTGCACCACTGACCCCAGGTTTCTGAGTCAGGTAAGCAATACTTGGGCTCTCCTCAAGGCATCATCTCATCCAATAATCTGACTCACCAAGTTTCCTCTCATCAGCTAATCTCCAACAAAAATTGTCTCACTACCTGGCCAAAACTGCTATGCAATTGACGGAACATGAGAATTGAAGTCTTCTCCCCTGCTATTGTTTCCTCCACTATATCAACAGAGTCTGTATGGTCCTTTTAGGTAACACACCTCAAAGATTTTTGTTTCCTTCTCTATTGGTGATTTCTTCTCTGTTGCTCATTGCCAACCAAATGATAATTCCTTTTAGTTCTTGATTCCTTCAGATTTACAGTCCCACGCTCACTTCAAGGACCAGCAGAAAATCAACCATGTCAGAGACCAAGGACAACTCCCAATCCAAACTAAATATCCTGCTCCTGAACAACTCAAATTTTCCAGCCTGGTTCCTCCAAATAAAGTGCTACCTCAGACAAAAAGGTCTCCTTGACCTGGTCCTGGACCCTCCTTCTGCTCCCATCTCCGCCCCAGTGAAAAATAAACTCTACAAAGCTGCAGACATCATCATTCAGAACTTAGGGGACTCAGACTTTGATGCAGTTATCAACCCTGAGAACAACAGCAACCCTCATGTAATCTGGAATGCCATCCTGTCCAGATACGCCTCTCAATCCTCAAATAATCATGGTAGAATTTTGTTGAACTTTATCCATTCTCAATACAAAGGCAACTTCAACTCCTATATCAAGGAATGTCAGAAGCTGATGAACAAACTATCCGTTGTCTGCCTCAAGGTTCCTTCAGACATCCTGAGTTACACAATCCTGGCCAAACTTCCCAGCTCCTTTTTCCAAATGTTTGACACAATCATCCTCAATGAAGACCTGCTCCTCAATCTAACTGGTGTTCTCAACAAGCTCCAAGAAATCACTCACCTGCAATCTTTGCAAACTGTCACCCATGAGGACCCCCCATGCTAAATCTATCCATCTCTCTCCACAAATCTACCCAAAGGAAAAAGCCAAAGCACCCCTGTTTCAAAAATAACCATAACCCTCTTGCTGAGCACCCTGAGGACAAGTGTTGGTTTCTCAACCCTCACTTGAGGCCTGACTGGAATAAACAACCTACCACTAACCTCCACGCCACCAATGAATCAACCAAGACACCAGTTGACAATACTTCAAACCCCAAACTGCACTTTAATTTGCAGATTTACCTGACCCCTAAGCCAATGCTCTCCCTGCTCCCCTTCCTGGACTCAGGGGCCAGCCATTACATTTTCAAAAACCCTTTTTTCCTGTTCAATGTCTCCCCTGTGAAGATAGAGGTTGGAACGGGTTCTCCCAACAATTTGCTCACTGCATCCCACGTTGGTTCAGCCAAGTTGATTAACCACTTAGGGGAAGTCATCAAACTGGAAGACATGCTTCTGATCCCCACAATCAATTGATGCCTCATCTTACTTACCCAACTCAAGGCAAAAAAGACAGTTTTCTCCTCTGTTGGTTTCTTTGGCTTTGAAGTGCAATGCAATAACTTTATTTTCATTGGGTCCACCTCCAACCACCTCACGGAACTCTGCAGAACCAGATTCTCCACCAAACACCAACCTGAAGTGCTGCTCAAGGAGTCCTCATATGCGTGGCACTCCCTCCTGGGCCAGCCAGGCCCCTCTGCTCTCAAGACACTTGAATTAACCAATCACTCAGATCCTACACCATGTGAGATCTGCTGAACCTCCAAAGGTACCGCAACTCCATTCAACCACCGCTTCAAAGCCTTGAACAAAAATCTGGAGGACATCCACCTTGATTTAGTGGGGCCAATCCAAACTACTTTGAATCTTGCCTACAACTACTTCCTTTCCCTCACGGATCAGCTCTCCGGGTACAGGTTGGTTGTGCTCCTCAAACATAAGATCAACACTCACATGGCAATCAAGGACTATGTGACCAAAGCCAAATGCCAAACAGGGAAGGTTGTCAAGTGTTTCATCTCCAACAATGGTGGGAAGTTCATCTCCTCCAAACTCAAACACTTCTGCTCCAAGAAAGGAATTGCTCAAAATGTTTCTCCCGCTCACACTGCCCAACAGAACGGCCTTGCCAAGAGGTCCAATTGTCTCATTTTGGAAAAGGGTAGATGCCTGCTGAATCAAAGCAATCTGTCTCCAAAATACTGGGACAAAGCTGTCAAAACCACCACTCATCTCCTGAGCTTTCTCCCCTCAAAATCTTGCGGCAACAAGATTCCCCACCAGCTGTGGTACAATTGAAAATTCAACTAAAACCGTCTCAAGCCCTTTGGGTTTGCTGCTTGCGCCCTGATTCCCAAAGCAAACAGGATATTCAAGTTCCAGCCCACCTTCAAAAAAGCAATAATGCTTGGGTACGCCAATGACTTCTTGTCATATTGCCTGCTTGATACAGGCTCTTATCAAATTTTTCTATCTGCCAAGGTCACCTTTGAAAAATCACTGTATCCCTCTCTAACTTCCTGCCTGCCAGTCAAGGAAACTGATCTCCTGATTCCTTCTAATCTCCTCCCACGGTCTCCCCTCCTGAATCAATCCCTCATCCGCCCTTATCTTGTCCCACTCACCTTCCCTCTGCTGCTGCTCCCATCTCCCCTGATCACGTCATCCCCGTTCCCGGTGTGGTGACCAAATCTGAACACCCTGGAACAGATGCAGAAAATTCAAAATTTTTTACAATTCTTTTATTTAGGTGTCATTCATCAAAAAAAAAAATTGGAATTTTTTGTATCAGTATCACTCCTCCAATTTCCTCATCCTTCCTAGCATTCCTCTGTCCCAGTGGTCTAGGACAGGCCTCTCTTGGTCTCATCACCAAGGCATTGCGTTTGATTCCTTCTCTCTTTGTTCCCCCCTTCCTTTTGGCCAAACGCGCGGGCCAAGACCCGCTTGGCCTGATCTTCCTCCGCTTGGACCATCACCCCAAGTCCCAATTGCAACCTCACCACCATCACCATCACCATCATCACTCCTGGGACTCTTCCACCAACACCATCAGCCCAGCAGCCCCCACAATGGCTGATGATGATGATGACAAGCGCCATTTGGCTGCCATCCAACAACTGCGCAAGCCCATCATCTCCATCCCATCCTAGATCCACCTACTTGATCTTCCTCAAACCAACTCAAATCCCAATTAGAATCCTACATCCATTCCATCCAGCTGGCCATCAACCTCCTTGAAAATCTCAATCACTTGCACTTCCTCCAACTCATCAGGATCTCTTGCTCCACCAAGGCTTGCATTGACCCAATCTTCAACCTCCTCAACCTGCTCGTCAACCTACTCAGCTATGCTCACAGCTCAATTGACAAGGCACAGCTCTGGTCAATCGGTAGACGGATGCATGCGTCAATGTTGGAGACCAAGAGGACTATTAATCTCAACAAGCGCTCCCTCAACTCTCAATCAAACCTCTCCTGTCACAACCATGACGACCACCACCACACCCCTGACACCTATCAACTTCCACTTGATCCCCCTTGGTCCGCAAATTGGCCAACATTGACTGCCTATCAACTTCCACTCGCACCCCCCTTCCATCTTTGGATGGGGGTGGAAAAGCGTTGTCTACCGCCCGCAAACATCCGCGGGCGGTCTTGTTCAATTTTTTCCCCACCCCTTCCGCCTTTGGGTGAGGGGTGGGTGATCTTTGTGTTGTCGCGCGCACCCATCCGCGGACAGATGCAAGAGAGGTGAAGGGATGAGAAAAGATCCCACCCCAGTCAGGGAGGCCGGATTTCCACTGGCCAGCATGATCTATTTTTCTGATAATCTGAGTCTGAAAAAAAAAAAAAATCCGCTCTATCTGTAGTATCACTTGTACATAGTCTAACAGGGCCTCCTGCCCATATAACAAGGGCTCTCCCCTGCCTTTTGGTAGGGAGGGGGGGGGGGATTGGATGGCATCTTACCAGAAAATTATCATCATTATAATCTCAAAATAAAACATCTGTGGGGTCCCATTCCCCTTTATCTGAGTCCAAATTCTGGGTATATCCATGATTGCCCCTTGATCTTTGAGCCCCCATACTCAAATCCTGATCCTTGATCCTTATCACCAACCAATAGCCTTGCTGGTTGAAGAAGAATTTGACCAATTGAATTCTTGAGTGTGTTACACCACTCCTGATCCCTTTATCCAGCCATACTGGTCCTGATCATCCTTTTTTTATCTTTCCGGAGCCTGTCACCTTTGACTGAAGAGGTTTTATTAAGCTTAAAACTTGGAGTGTTAAACATCCCCTTATTTCTTGTGAAGTTGAATTCCGCCACGCTACTCTTGAGTCCCTTGAGAAGTGTTGGGTTATTCTTGTTTGAATCAGTTATTGTTTTGCTTCTAGAGCTTCATCAAACAATTAGCTTTGTCTTGTGCGGCCACCCATAGTTATCTGGTACCCTTCATGCGCTTGATTGCGGAGAGTTGGGCAGTTTCATTGAGAACCTGGAGGTTTATTGGGATTGAGTTGATCTCTCCTAAGCTTCTTCTGACGACCAGAGCTATTAGCTTGTGGGCGTTGTTACTTAAAATTGCCTTGTCCTGTTGAACTCTGAACAATCCTTGACTTCTTCTATTCAATTTTTCCCTGGCATCATCTTGCCTCAGATAGTTTTGTTTCCCCAGCTACCAACTACTATCATCTTTATCCTTTACTCTTTGGACCCCCATTTACCAGGTTCTGGACTTTGATCTTGGTTACATTTAAATATTTTTGTAACACTCTGGAGGGCAGCCTAAAAAGCAACTTTCCCCTCCACAGAACTGCCACATCCTAGCACCGTTTGGAGTCTTACATTTGGTTTCCCGGGCCGGGATTGAACCAGCAACCTTGGGATTTACAGTCCCAACAATCATCAACTTCAAAATCCAATCTCTTTCTTTTTTCTTTAGATCCATGGAGGCAACTTGTTCTAGAAGTAAGTACTCCCAATTGTGCACCATCTGGGCAAGATACTTGTTGTTTTTTGAGAAACCCTACTCTTGCTACATTTGTGAGCCACTTTGGAAATCTGCTCCTTGGATCTTTTAGGAAACTCTGTCAAAATGGAATCTCCCAGCGCGTCTTCTGCTCATCCTAAGATGGTTAAGATCAAGCCCCAGAAAAAGAACTTAGGTTTCAATGGGACAAATGTGGAACGCTTCTTGGACTTGTACAAGATGGCTGCTTTGGTGGATAAGGCTACTGAATTCAATATGGCCTACCAGTTACAATTTTTTATCTCCTCTGATGAAGTTATGGAAATCATTGAGTCGTTTGAAGGTTTCAAACGGCATAACTGGGCCCTGCTGCGGGAAGCAATGTTGTCCTTTTGGGGAAAAATAGATATAGCACAATTTACTTTGCGGGATCTAGATAACCTTGTCTCCCAGTGGATCTCCAATGGTGGTGTGGCTTCAGCTTCTGATTATCAGTCCTTTAGGAAATCTTGGGATCCCATCCAATCCTACCTTGTCCAAAACAATCACATCAACACAGTGGACAAAATTTGAGTCTGATTTTTCCAATCTTTTTCTTTTGGAGTGCAGGAAAGGATCAAAGACAAACTGGTCAAGTCTGGATCCATGATCACTACCAGGGATAATTTATTCAAGCTTCCTGTTTTCCTTATCCTTAGGGGAGTGGAGGATAAAGTTATGAAAGGTCAAACAGCCCTCACTTTTGAAAAATCTAAAACCACTGAACCAGTCCATGCTCCCTCTTTAAAAGAGTCAAACAAGATTATGAATAAAATGGAATATTATTGCAGGCCCAAGAACCCTCATCCTAACCAAGAAACCGCTACAATGGACAAGATATCTAAACTGCTCAAAGCCTTTGAGAACAAAATGGATCAAAAGATTTCCTCCCTTGTTGTTGCTAAACCTTCTAGTGCTGTTCCTAAAAATACTCTAGTCTGCTATTATTGCCACAGGGAAGGCCATGAAACTGGTCAATGTCTCAAACTCCAGAAGGAAAAGACGAGAAATTGGTAGAGCAAAAAGGGAATAACTTTTTCCTTCCTAATGGTGCCCTAATCCCCTTTGATTTGTCTTGCCCCATTTTTCATGTGGTGGCCTCTAACCAGCCACCCCGTCCTATGAAGGCATCCTTGGCTTCTGTGGATTTCCAATCTTCTTTTGGTACTCTTCAACCCTGGTATCCCCCAGCTATTTCCTCCTCCTCTCTGGTTGGTACTTACCAATCGGATCCAGCTAGGAAGCAACATGAGGAGCCCAAACCTCATAAAGCTCCTTCCTTGCCAACCTCAATCCTCCAAAAACCACCCAAACAACAATCCTTACCTGAGCCCTCTTCTGATGTAGAAGACATGGAGGTGGAAAAAGAACCACTCATGGAAAGTTTTCAAGATCACCCTGATCCTCATCCCTCATCTATTAAACCTTCTCAATCCCCTGATCCTGTTCCTGCTTCACCCGATTTTCCTCCCTCCACCCAGCCCAAAGTTTGGTCTGAGAGGGGAATTTCCAAAGATTACCCCAATGCTGTGGAAGGGGTATTAAAGAAAATTTCTGATCTTAAAATTCCTGATCTATCTGTGGCTGAACTCCTGTTGATCTCTCCATCTGTTTCTGAAGGAATGAAGAAATGGGTTTCTTGTTGACGTGTGGAAATTGGTCCTGAAGAACTCAGGGTCTCCTCTGGAACTTTGATGGAGGATTCTGGTGGAACAGATCCGTCTTCTGAGTCTAGTCTTTACTCTTTTCCTCTTGGTTTTCTTCCCTGCTATCTTGGTGAATCAGCAAAAACGGTCTCACTCCTTGTTGACTCTGGCTCTCAGCTCAACTTGATCTCAGATGCTATGGCCTGCAAACTTAAACTCAGCCCTAGGGTCAGCTTCACCTCTTCAGTGTATGGAATAGAAAACCAGTCTTGCAAATTGGTTGGAATTTTTGAAGACATTCCAGTCCGGATTGGCCAAAACATTTTTGGAACTTTTCATTTCTGGATCACACACTTGGACGGACCTATGATCTTGGGTCAACCTTTCTTAATCAATTTTGGAGCAACTCTTATGCTTTCCAATCAAGTTGAGGAGAGAGTCCTCCTCCCTGATTCTGATGGTAGAAAAATTGAGGTTCCTCTTTGTTCTTTGGATTCTGGTTGCTTGGAAAGATATTTCCCTGGTCATTTTCCTAATTCATCTCTAAAAGGAAAACAGAAGGATAATTCTAGTTCCTCTCATTTTTTATGGGAGTAGTTGATCCTACTAATAGTTGTAGTTCTTTTCAGCCTCAAACTTCAACTCAAGGGTCAACTCTCATCCCAGAGGCTTGTTTCTCTTTTATTTCAATGTTTTATTCTGATCTCAAAAATATCAAAAATCAAAAACAAATCAAAATGGAAAAATCCAAAAATATTTCTTCTTCATCTGTTGTTTCTTCTTTTCCTTGTACTCTTATTCCTAATCAATCTTCTCTCAGTTCTGGTTTGAATCTCTCCAATGAGTCTAAACTAGATCCCAATCTTGATCTTATTTTTGGTGGCTTTGGTATTGAAGAATATGGGCTTCAGTGGAGGCAAATTGGGGTAGAAGTAAGTCCTCCCAATTGTGCACCACCAGGGTCTTGTACTACTATCATTTTTGAAAACCTACCTTGTGCCACACATGTGAGCAATGTATTATCTCCTGGGATTTCTTTTATGGAAAAGGCACCTTTCAAAAACATTGCGGAACCTCAAACTTGGAAGGCATTAGAACTTGGCCTCAATCCTTGTAGTTAGATCTCTCTGGTCAACTCTTGGCAAAAACAAGAACCACTCTCTTTTTCCTCCAAATATAAACCAGTTTCTAGGAAAATCCAACCAGTCAACCAACCAATGCCTCTCAATCTCAACCCTCCTCTTAGGCGTCCTCCTCTATCCCCCAATCCTTACTGTGGTTTACCTCAATCTATCACTGGTCCATTCATCCCCTCTGGTCTTGTCACTGAAGAACGTCTGGGAGTAGTCAACTTTGGACCAGATGGATGGCTTCTACCTGATGAGTTGTATTTGATCAAAAATGTCTTGGCTCTTAGGGAAAAAGCTATTGCTTTCTGTGAAGAAGAGAGAGGTCTCTTGAAAGAATCCTATGGTCTGCCTTATATCATTCCTGTAGTAGAACATGATCCCTGGCAAAAGAAAAAGATCCTGATCCCTGCTGCCAAAGTTGAAAAATTCATCAATTTGGTCTGGGAACAAGTCCAAACCGGTTTATACAAACGGTCAACTTCTAGATATTCCATTCCTGTTTTCTGTGTCCTTAAAAGTAACGGTAAACTTAGAATAGTTCATGATCTCCAGCCTCTAAATAAGGTTACTATTAAAGACTCTGGTATTCCCCCTGCTACTGAAGAATTTGTTGAATCCTTCTCTGGGAGAGCTTGCTATGGTATAGGTGACATTATGGGTGGCTATGAAAAACGGTCCTTACATCCGATTTCTGGCCCTCTCACTACATTTGATACTCCCCTGGGTTGTTTCCAACTTACTCGATTGCCTCAAGGTGCCACCAACTCAGTTGCAGTCTATCAGGCTCAGATGGTTTGGATCCTCCAGGATTAAATCCCTGGTCATTCTGGTATCTTTATTGAAGATGGCAGAATTAAAGGACCAGTTTCTGATTATAACAATGAGCTCTTACCCTGGCATTCAGGAATCCGTTGATTTATCTGGGAATATGCAACCACTTTGGAAAGGATCTTGTTTCAAATCAAAGAATCTGGCCTCACTGTCTCTGGATCCAAATTGGCTGCCTGTGTCCCTGCTCTGGAAATTGTTGGTCATGTAGTCTGCAAGGAGGGAAGAAGGATGGCTCCATCCAAAGTCAACAAAATCATCTCCTGGCCTACTCCCATCAATCCAACTGAAGTCAGGGGTTTTCTAGGTGTTGTTACTTATGTTCAAATCTTTATCCCATCTCTATCCAAAATCTGTGCTCCTCTACGTCGCCTGACCAGAAAAGATGCTGAGTGGATCTGGACCCAAGATTGTGAACATTCTTTTCAGCTACTCAAAATGATGGTTGGCAGAGACATAGTCTTGAAAAAAATTGCTTATGGACCTGGAGCTGGAAAGATCAAATTGGCTTTTGATTCTAGTTATCAATCTGTTGGGGCTGTCCTCACTCAGGAAGATGAAAATGGTTGGGACCGTCCTGCCCTCTATGAATCCTTGTTATTTTCAGATGTAGAATCCAGGTACTCCCAACTAAAACCGGAACTCTGTGGAGTGGCTCAAATGTTGAAGAAACTCCAAACTGTCCTCTGGGGTCAACACTTTTAGTTATAAGTTGACGCACAATCCATCATTGAAATGATCAATGCTCCCAGCCTCCCAAATGCTGCTATGACTCTCTGGGTGGCCTTTATCCAACTTTTCTCCTTTGATATTGTTCATAGGCCTGGAAAATCCTTCACCATGCCTGATGGTTTATCTTGACGCCCACTTGGAGATGAAGAATTGGATGTTGGAGTGGAATTTGATGAGGAGGATCCTTTAATTTGTCCAGTCTTCACCTTTTCCTCCCAAGATTATTCTGGCTTCCAACAAGGTTTCTGGCTAGAATTAGAGCAGTACCTTTCCACTCTCCAAAGGCCTCCTGATCTCTCTGCTAAAGATTTTTGATCACTCAAAAGGAAGTCCTCCAATTTCTTTGTCCAAGGTACTAGGCTTATGAAAAGAGGCAATCCTTGTGCTCTTATTGTTGTCACTATCCCCTCTAAACAAGATTCAATCCTCAAAAGTCTCCATGAAGGCCTTGGGCATCATGGGGAAACCAAAACCTATTGACGTATATCCAAACAATTCTGGTGGCCATCTTTGAAGAAATCAGTCTCTCAATGGTTGAATAGTTGTGAAGTATGTCAGAAACGTGGTCTTAGGCGCCCGGCTGAAATTCTTTATCCCACTGGAGAGTCCACTGTCTTTGGAAGGATTGCTATGGATGTGGTTCACATTAAGGCTGGTGGAGCTAAGTACCTCATTGTGGCTAGAGATGATTTTTCTGGATGGGTTGAAGAAAAATTTCTTAAGAACCTCAGCTCCAAATCAGTAGCAGCCTTCCTTTATGAGACTTGGACAATGCATTATGGCTTGGCTCTATATTATTCAACTGATGGTGGCTCTGAGTTTGGTGGCAAACTGGCCAAAATGATCCAATTGCTTCCTGGTCAACATAGGGTGACGACTCCTTATTATCCTGAAGGACAAGGCATGGTGGAAAGAGGCCATGCCCCTTTGAAGGCTGCTCTTGTCAAGTTGGCTGGTGAAAGTGGAAAGAATTGTCACAAATTTATTCCTCTGGTCCTCTTCTCTGATCAAATTTCAACTAAAAAAACCACTGGATACTCACCTTACAAAATCCTCTTTGGTCAAAGGGCTCTCCTTCCTCTTGATCTGGAAATGGAATCTTTCTTAGGTATTTGTTGGGAAAAGTTTTCTTCCACCACTGATCTATTAGTTTCCAGATCCAAGCAACTGGAGCAAAGTGAAGATGTTCATGAAAAAGATTATCAGAAAATGATTGAGTCAAGGGAAAAATCAGTCCAGTATTGGGAGGATAAGAATTCCAATCGAGTCAGAGATCCCTTGAATCCTGGTGATCTAGTTCTAGCTTATAATCAATCCTTGGAAACTCAGTGGCGGAAGCTTTTTTCCAATTGCTGGAATGGTCCTTATCAAGTGGTCCGTCAAGTCAGAGGTGGATCATATGTTTTTGAAGAACTGGGTGGCACTCAGATGGCCAGAAGGTTCTCTGCTGATCAGGTCAAGAAATTTCATTGTGGTGGAGGCAATCTCAATCAGAAGTAAGCCCTCCCAATTGTGCACCACCAGGGTCATCTGCTGCGTTTTGTTGTGAAAATCTACTGTATGCCACATACGTGAGTCCCTGGGACGCCTTCTTCATTTTATTGCAGTCAACTCTAGGATTTTCTTTGGATGGATCAAGATATTCTTTTCAATTGCCCTTAAGATCAAATGGCCATTTCTTGTTTTCAATCATCTTTCCTTTCTTTTTTTTATGAAATAAAGCTCAGATGCAGACTAGAGACAGTCTGTAAGTTGGGGAGAGATTTGGTGACCAAATCTGGACAACCTGGACCAGATGCGGAGAATTCAAAATTTTTTACAATTCTTTTATTTAGGTGTCATTCATCAAAAAAAAAAAAAAAATTGGAATTTTTTGTATCAGTATCACTCCTCCAATTTCCTCATCCTGCCAAGCATTCCTCTGTCCCAGTGGTCTAGGACAGGCCTCTCTTGGTCTCATCACCTAGGCATTGCATTTGATTCCTTCTCTCTTCATTCCCCCCTTCCTTTTGGCCAAACGCGCAGGCCAAGACCCGCTTGGCCCAATCTTCCTCCGCTTGGACCGTCACCCCAAGTCCCGATTGCAACCTCACCACCATCACCATCACCATCATCCCTCCTGGGACTCTTCCACAAACCCCATCAGCCCAGCAGCCCCCACAATGGCTGATGATGATGATGACAAGCGCCATTCAGCTGCCATCCAACAACTGCGCAAGCCCATCATCTCCATCCCATCCTAGATCCACCTACTTGATCTTCCTCAAACCAACTCAAATCCCAATTAGAATCCTATATCAATTCCATCCAGCTGGCCATCAACCTCCTTGACGATCTCAATCACTTGCACTTCCTCCAACTCATCAGGATCTCTCGCTCCACCAAGGCTTGCATTGACCCACTCTTCAACCTCCTCAACCTGCTCGTCAACCTACTCAACTATGCTCAAAGCTTGATTTACAAGGCACAGCTCTGGTCAATTGGTAGACAGATGCGTGCATCAATGTTGGAGACCAAGAGGACTATTGATCTCAACAAGCGCTCCTTCAACTCTCAATCAAACCTCTCCTGTCACAACCATGACAACCACCACCACACTCCTGACACCTATCAACTTCCACTTGATCCCCCTTGGTCTGCAAATCGGCTGACATTGACCGCCTATCAACTTCCACTTGCACCCCCCTTCCATCTTTGGGTGGGGGTGGAAAAGCGTTGTCTAATGCCTGCAAACATCCGCGGGCGGTCTGGTTCAATTTTTTCCCCACCCCTTCCGCCTTTTGGTGAGGGGTGGGTGATCTTTGTGTTTTCGCGCATGCCTGTCTGCGGACAGACGCAAGAGAGGTGAAGGGATGAGAAAAGATCCCACCCCGGTCAGGGAGGCCAGATTTCCACGCCGGCGTGATCTATTTTTCTGATAATCTGAGTCTGAAAAAATAATATATATATATATATATATATTTTCCGCTCTATCTGTAGTATCACTTGTACATAGTCTAACAGGGCCTCCTGCCCATATAAGGAGGGCTCTCCCCTGCCTTTTGGTAGGGAGGGGGGGGGATTGGATGGCATCTTACCAGAAAATTATCATCATTATCATCTTGAAATAAAATGTCTGTGGGGTCCCATTCCCCTTTATCTGAGTCCAAATTCTGGGTATATCCATAATTTCCCCTTGATCTTTGAGCCTCCATACTCAAATCCTGATCCTTGAACCTTATCACCAACCAATAGCCTTGCTGGTTGAAGAAGAATTCAACAGATTGAATTCTTGAGTGTGTTACACCACTCCTGATCCCTTCATGCAGCCATACTGGTCCTGATCATCCTTTGGTTATCTTTCCGGAGTCAGTCACGTTTGACTGAAGAGGTTTTATTAAGCTTAAAACCTGGAGTGTTAAACATCCCCTTATTTCTTGTGAAGTTGAATTCCGCCACGCTACTCTTGAGTCCCTTGAGAAGTGTTGGGTTATTCTTGTTTGAATCAGTTATTGTTTTGCTTCTAGAGCTTCATCAAACAATTAGCTTTGTCTTGTGTGGCCACCCAAAGTTTTCTGGTACCCTTCAAGCGCTTGATTGCGGAGATTTGGGCAGGTTCATTGAGAACCTGGAGGTTGTTTGGGATTGAGTTTATCTTTCCTAAGCTTCTGCTGACAACCAGAGCTATTAGCTTGCGGGAATTTTTACTTACAATTGCCTTGTCCTGTTGAACTCTGAACAATCCTTAAATTCTTCTATTCAAGTTTTCCTCAGCATCATCTTGCCTCAGATAGTGTTGTTTCCCCAGCTACCAACTACTATCATCTTTATCCTTTACTCTTTGGACCCCCATTTACCAGGTTCTGGACTTTGATCTTGGTTACGTTTAAATATTTTTGTAACACTCAGGAGGGAAGCCTAAACAGCACCTTTCCCCTCCACAGAACTGCCACAGCCTAGCACCGTTTTGAGTCTTACACCGGTCACAGTTATGATAAAATCTCCCCTGCTAACATCATTGATCAACCACACAGGCCTCACTCCAAGGTAGGTCTGCCATTGGTCTACTTAATAGTGGATCACTCTTATGTGGATCCTCAAAACTTGCATGAGGCACTCCAATCCAAGTACCGCAAGGAATGGATCAACGGCATGAAACACAAAAAACTCAAATTAATCAGCTACAACATGTGGGAGTAATTGGTGCTGCCTTCTTGGAAACAACCTCTCAAATGCGTCTGGGTTTTCAGGACCAAGCGTGATGATCAAAACCAAATCACAGATTTCAAGGCCCAACTATGCGTGCCATGCTTCAACCAAGAGTAAGGCTCTGAATTCTGCTGCACTTTCTCCCCCACCGGTGACAAGACCTCACTCAGCCTTCTCATTGCTCTTGCTGCCTCAAAAAACCTCCAATTTTGTCAAATTGACGTAAAAGCCACCTTTCTGAAAGCCCTGCTTTGAGAAGAAATTTACATTGCACCCCCAACCAATATTGCTGTTGCCAAAGGTAAGGTCCTTTTTCTAAAGAAGGCCCTTTACAGTCTCAAGCAAGCCCCACTTGCCTGGTACCAAACGCTGTGCAAATGGCTTGGGGAGGTTGGCTTCAACTGGTGCAAAGCTGATCAGTGTGTGTTCTGGCGCAAGGACACCTTTCTATACGTGCATGTGGACAACATGGAAATCTTCAGCCATGATCCAGACCACTTTTTCAATCAAATATCATCTTGCTTCAAAATCAAGGACCTTGGTCCGGCCTCCTTACTGCTTGGAATGGATGTTGCTCACCTTGACAACAGCTTCAATATTCACCATCAATCTTACATTGAGCACATATGTGCTCAATATCCGCTCCCCACCCATTGAAACTTCTCCACCGCTTTCAAGCTAAACAAAAAACTCTTCCCTTCCAGTGAAGAGGATCACCAGGAGTTTCTCTTGTTGGGGGCCTACTACAGGAAGATCATTGGCAAATTAAACCACATAAGCATCTGCACCCAACTGGAAATTACCTTTGTGGTAAACTATCTTTCTCAATTCATTGTTGAACCTCATCTCCACCATTACCAGGCAGCACTACAGGTGCTCAACTATCTCCAACAATCCAGCTCCTTGGGTCTCATCTTCTCTTTGGCCGCTACCTCCAAAGAAATGGTTGCACACGTGGATGCCAATTGGGCTATGTGCCCCAGAACGTGTTGCTTGATATTGGGCATAGCAATTCAGTGGCTGGGCCGTGTGGTGCTCTAAAGGTGCAAGAAGCAATCGGCGCTGTCCCTCTCCACCACCAAGGATGAATATAAGGCTCTTGGGGACGCTGTGAAGGACATTAAGTGGATCAAATCTTTCCTGCTGGACATTGCCCCCGGAGAAGCTGCAAAAAAAACAACAGTATTTGAAGACAACAAGGGTGCAATCAAGATGCCACTCAACCAAGCAAATCACTTCAGCTTCCATAACAAGCAAATGGAACTCCAAGTTCACTTTGTCCAAAGTGAGATAATCAAGCAGGAAATCAAACTCCAAAAGGTCTTGTCAAAGAAGAAACTGACCAACTTCTTAACCAAACCAGTCTCCCAAATGGTGCTGCAGCAGGCGCTAATAAGGCTCAAAAATAAAGCCTTTATTTGAGCAAGGGAGGATGTTGTAATAATAGTGTACCCATGAAAATATGCTCAAATCATCCTCTTCCGTTTTTGTTTTCCATTTTCTATTTTTCTATCTTCTCCTACGCTCAGAATATTTCTGCCACTTTGTTTTCTACTCACGTGTGTTGTTGTCCTGTCTCCTGTCTGTTCCCCCTCATCCTCAAAGCCGCCCGCAACAACTCAACAAGACCACTGCAAATGCTCCAATTCAACCTCACCCAAGCTCACTCAACAATAAAGTCAGTTACCTGACTTGGATCCTGGGAAATTCTCTCTTTGTGCAACCACAAGATTGCACCACTGACCCCAGGTTTCTGAGTCAGGTAAGCAATAATTGGGCTCTCCTCAAGGCATCATCTCATCCAATAATCTGACTCACCAAGTTTCCTCTCATCATCTAATCTCCAACCAAACTTGTCTCACTACCTGGCCAAAACTGCTACGCAATTGACGGACCATGAGAATTGAAGTCTTCTCCCCTGCTATTGTTTCCTCCACTATATCAACAGAGTCTGTCTGGTCCTTTTAGGTAACACACCTCAAAGATTTTTGTTTCCTTCTCTATTGGTGATTTCTTCTCTGTTGCTCATTGCCAACCAAATGATAATTCCTTTTAGTTCTTGATTCCTTCAGCATTGACTTATACACCAAAATAGTGATGATTGCTATCCTATCATTCCGTCACTCAGTCCTTTCTTGGAAAACCAAAGAAGAAAGCAAGGAGATATCTCAAGTAATGGAGACCAAAGGCTTTCCTGGTTGCATTGGTTTTGTTGACAGAACCACAATCCCCTTGAGTCAAAAACACAAGCTAGATGGCGACCACTATTTTGATTGCCAAAAAAGGCAACTGATTCATTTCTTTTACAATGATGTTGATAACACCTTTGATCAAACCACTGAACAAATATGTTTCATCTTTTTGTTTAGATACTCCGTGGCCCTACAACTTGTTTGTGATAACAACAAGAAGTTCATATCCCTCCATGCTGGCATTCCAGGTTCTTGTCACAATTCATACATGTTAAATTTGATGCGGATTGCCCAACAACCAGAGAACTACTTTGACCACAATCAATACCTTCTGGCCAATTCAGCTTATGCTAGTGGGAAATATGTGTTTCCAGCATACCTGAATTTTTTGTCCAAAAATCAAGGAAAAACTGTTTTCAACTATCATCTTGCCCAATCACAATTTTGGATTGAGCATGCCATAGGAGTCCTGAAAGGAAGATGGGCCAGCTTAAGGGAAATTCAAAACCAGCTTTGAAAAACCAAAGAAATGACGTTTCTCATCAACTGGATTATCACTTGTGTAATCCTTCACAATCTTTTGGAAAACATCAAAGATGAATGGGACAAAATATTTGAAGCTTATATTTCTGATCTGCCTCATGTCATCCCTGTATCATCTTGTCCCTCATCTTCTTCTATGAGAGAGCAGATTTCACCCCTCACCCTTTCCCACTTTGATGAGTAAGATTTTGTTTTGAAATAGGAAAAAAATGTTTTTTTTGTTCTGGTTGTTCAACCAAGAATCCTAGGCTGACTCACTCCATTTTTTTCTTTTCTTTTCTTTCTTTCTTTTTCTTTTTTTTTCTTAGACAAAACTTACCCAACACCTCACCCCACCCCACCACCCACCCACCGGTCCACTCTCCTCCTCTACCACCACCTCCTCCTCACCCACCACCTCCTCCTCACCCACCACCTCACCTCCTCCTCACCCACTACCTCCACCTCACCCACTACCTCCACCTCACCCAACACCTCCACCTCACCCACCAACTTTGGCACCGGTAAGCCCTCTCTCCTCATCCTCCACTACATCCTCCCCATCATCAGAAGCTAACCCGCTCCTCCACCCCCCCCTCCTTGCTTGCCCGCCAGCCCCACCTTGCTCCTTGCTTGCCCCCTCCTCGCCCGCCAGTGGCACCTTGGCCCCCCTCCCTCCTTGCTTGGCCGCCAGTGCCACCTTGCCCCCCCTCTCAATTGGCTGGCCCCACCTTGCTCCTTGATTGCCCCCTCCTTGCCTGCCGGCGGCGCCTTGGCCACCCTCCCTCCTTGCTTGGCTGCTGGTGCCACTGCCAGTGCCATCTTGCCCCCCCTATTGATCTGCCAGCCCCACCTTGCTCCTTGCTTTCCCCCTCCTTGCCTGCCGGGGCCACCGGTGTCACCTTGCCCCCCCCATCTCAATCCACCCGCCCCACCTTGCTCCTTGATTTCCCCCTCCTTGCCCACCAGTGCCACAGGTGCCACCTTGCCCCCCCTCCCAATCTGCCGACCCCACCTTGCTCCTCCCTTGCCCCTTCCTTGCCCTCCCCCCTCCCCCTTGCGTTGCCCCCCCCTTTGATGCCTGCCCAGCCAACCAACCTCCTCCACCTCCCTGGTTCCCAGGCCCAGCTTACCTGGCCCCAGGTTTGACCCAAAACCCAACACAAACCCAACCCAAAGGCCCGGCCTAATTCCCTCACACCCTGGTAAGTTTTTTTTTTCTTTTTTTTTTTGGAAGCTGATGTGATGTTTTTTTTTTGTACAGTTTTTTTTTTTTCGTGATTGCGTTTCTGGTGAACTTGGGATCAAGTCCAGGTTTGGTTTTATTTTTTTTATCCAATCTTGTTTCACTGATGATGTCCATTTGACTGACTGTTTTTTTTTTCAATCCCTCAACCACTATTGGTGAATGTCCAATTCTTATCCCACCTGCCTCAAAATGTTACACAAACAATTCAATCTCATCTTGCTCCTCACCCCAATCAGAGTATATGGATGGGAGGGATTGAGATGGAAGGAGATGGATTGACCAACATAATGAAAGGTGGGAAGAATAGGGCCCATCACCAAAAGCGGATTCAAATGAGAGATTCCAAAATATCTTTGGAGGTTTCTGAGGAAGGTATTAATGGAAAGGTGGTCTGGTATGATTGGAAACCGTTTCCTTTGGATCTGTACCCTTCAATTGTGGCCAAAAAGAAAAAGAATGTTTTCAAAACCATTTCAGCTTGCTACTATTGCAGAGCAAGCTGCAAAAGTAACAGAAATAACATAATAATAATAATAATACAATTAACCTAAGAAGGAGTAGGAAAACCATGAATATTATTACAGAAATGGATTTTCCACCCACAATTAGGTAGGGTCACTCACTGACCCCAACCTTGAAATCCAACTCCTTATATTTTTAAATAATTAAGGAAAAGAAAGACCAAAATGCCATGGCACCACCATTGAGCTTTTTGGCCAATTAAATATTTCACACATATTGTCACGTATAGGTTTCACACCTAAAATTCAGTCAGAATTGAGGTTTTGTGTATATTTTAGGAGTTATGGACGGAAATGTGTTTTGTCACAATTCCCGCACGCAGCTGCGGCAGCCAATGCACCCATGCGCGGCTGAGATACAGCCCTGTCACTCCCTCAAGGTTGTGTACGCAGCCCCAGGCCTCTGACAAGTACGCAGCCGCGTCACTATGGGTTGACAAAGTGACAGGCGGCCTGAGAAACTTAGGTACCGCATAAACATGCTAAAACCCACATGGAAACATTCTAAATATGTAATAAATGATCCCGTGGATAGTAGATAGTCAAAAAGTACATAATATTATATAAAAGTACTTAAATAACCCTTATACGTACTTTTATTAAATATAATTCAAAGTACCAAGAATGTCAACAATAAGACAATGACAACTTCTAAAAATATATCAAAATACTTTAATATACTATTATGAGAATTGCTAAACATTAATATTTTTGTGACATACTAAGAAAACTAATGATGTGAAAATATTACATGAATTCCCATGACTTATATTTTTAAGGAATTAATTTAGTAAATCAACTGAAACTCAAAAATAAGGAGTAAAATCAATATCATGACTTTACTCCAATTATTTAATACATAATGAGAACTCACCTGACATCAGAATGTCCGTAGGAATGTCTATTAAAATAATTATTAACTTACTGGGAACATTTACTAAGGATAATTAATTAAATAATACATAAACAGGACAGATTAGTGTTATTCACACGTCCTAATATCAATTATAAAGTAGAATAATTCCCATACACTGAGGAATTAGATGCTACCCGTGCTACAGCACCAAGAAAACGTGACAGGCGACCACTGGCTACCCTGCTAGCCTCAGTGTCTGTCCTTTTGAGCCCCTGTACCCCTCAGAAGGACAATATTGGGACTGCAAAAGCTATAAATAAAGAGCTCTTTTGAGGATATTGATGGGAAGAGACCCAGTTATATTTATATCCAGAAACTGTGCCAAGGTAATCAAGTACTTATAAGAGATAAGTAAGTGATTTATGGCTTAGTCTGATCAATAATATCCGCCCTCAACCTCTTTATATCAATTTAAACTGCTGAACAACCTTATAACCCCAGTATACAGGTTTAACCCATTGGTGCACCTCCCAAACAGATACCCAAAGAATTTAATAATATACCAGTGATTTTTATTATCCTTTCTCTGTTGTGGCAGCTTGGTTACAAGGCCCTGCCACTCCACCTTGTATTTTATATACATATTATCTTTGGTTAAAATAGCCTTTAAACTAAAGAGCCCAAAGTAACCAGGACTACATGTTTTCATACTGAAATCCCTGAAAAGAGGTGTTAAAGATCCCCAATATAATTTTGGCCCCTCTATAAAAAAATATTCAATAATCAATTTATATACCTAGATTTATAACAATAAACCATAACCAAACCAATTAACCTTGCAAGAAGCTTTATCCAAATATTTTACGGATTTTTTCTGCATTTATTAAATAATATTTTTAGCATTTATTCTATCACCTCTGGTAGCTAAAGGATAGCAAGGGTCTTGGAATCCAGTGTTTAAATAGGAGCTTGACGAGATGGAGAGGAGAGAAATGAGAAGGAAGGCTTGCGCCGGAGAAGGCTACAGTCTGACTGAAGGGGTCCAGAAAGGACCAGATTCAGGTGAGCTTCAGTAGGTGGGCCTGGATGAGAAAGGGTGAAATCTGATGTTTTTCATTCAAGAGATCATAGACAAGAGAGTATTTATGGACAACTAGAGAACCACAATTGGGCCTTTGAATGAGAAAGAATATTGAATTAGGTCAGACCGGATAAAATGGTTGAGAGTGAGAAGTATCACAATAGTTATGTTGAATGACATTCATGAGTAAAGGTTGGGTGACATGTAGGAGATATGGTGGCTGGCAAACTACAAGTACCAGACATACAATAGTAACTTGGCCTGGATAGCAATAGGTATCAGGACACATAATGGTGGATTGGACAGCTATGAGTATCTCATTCAAGCAATAATAATGTATAGATTTGGTCAGAACAGACTAAATGTATTCCAAACATACATAATAATGAAACTAAGTATAAATGCGCTGAGAGAAGGGGGTTGAGCGGACAGAAGATGAGGTCCAAAACTCAACATCCAGGAGGCTGACAACCCACCCAGGAAGAGTTTGAGAAAGCAAAACAAACAATCAAATGGTTCCATTTCTTCCACTCTGGAAAAGTAATTGTCCTCAATGAATCTGATCACCAAGCATTGGTTGCAATAATTGAATTTGTGCCCTTGGATAAACTCTCAGAACAAGATAAGAAGGACATCAACTTTTTCACCACTTTCCTTCATGGTTCAAAAAAAATTTTCAACCCATTTGGTCCTTCAAGATCCTAGGGTTGAAAAATGTGGGCAGTTGGATGGCAAAAATCAATGTACCCTTTGGAGTTATTTGGATGTTATGTGAAGAAATCATCTATTAGATCTTCTCCTCAAGAGTATTCTTTCCTCAACCTGAAGGCCAACAAAGTATCCCAAATTCTAGGACAAATGTTTTGCAATTTGGCCAAAATTTCCTTTGAATAAAATCATGATGCCATGAAGGACAACAACATCCCCTCTTTCTCTTTTTTTGAATTTATTTCCAAGCCTAAAACTTTTGATTTCTCCCCACAAATCACTTTCACCTTGGATTCTTTTTACAACTCTCCTCATATTGATAAAGGCAACATCTCTGGCTGGTCCTTTTTACTTGTGGTTCAAACCAAGAAATCAAATGGTTGAATTATTGAAAATACGGACAAATATCAAGTATGGGATGGCCAATTTGTTTTTCCTGACCTTGGATTTGGAATTGATTTCAAGCAAAAAGGTATAGTCAAAATGGTTTGGGCAGCTAATAAGTAAAAGCACTGTACCTTTCCTGCTTTGGACACAGAAACCCATAACAGAATGGCCATGTCACTTAAAATTAATAAAAAAAACTAGAAACACTTTTAGGGACTTGAATAATGGCCCAATTTACCCTAGAAAAAAAAAATATAAACAAAAACAGAAAAGATCTGTATTTTGGTGGGGTTAAGAATACTCTCAAACG
The DNA here is from genome assembly GCA_025617555.3 of Puccinia polysora. NCBI lineage: Eukaryota > Fungi > Basidiomycota > Pucciniomycetes > Pucciniales > Pucciniaceae > Puccinia > Puccinia polysora. The sequence goes on along the minus strand of CM062624.1, from coordinate 32,044,164 downwards.
TTGTAATCAAAAATAATTTTTTTGTTTTTCTTTCACCCATGCAAATATATTTACAATCCCAGCATTCAAGTTATCTTCTCTATTTCATCTACTGTTCTACTGCTACCAATGCAAGCCAAGGCTACTGATACCTTATCCTTCTTTTTGGTTGCAAGTTGTTCCCTCTCCTTTTCCAGTTGTGCTTGCTGTCAATCCTTCTCCTTTTCCTCTTTTTGAAACTATATCTCAGCCTGTTTCAACTTCCACTCTGCATCCCATTTTTGTTGATGATCCAAACTCTTGGATTTCTTCTTTGAAAATACATGGACAGTTGAAAATCCCACTTTTGTTTTTCAAACTCAAGTTTTTTGGATTAAATTTGTGATTTGACTGTTTTTTGCAGGTGAAAAGCAATGACAATGATTTTGAAAGCAAGAATATTCAACCAATGGACTTACATGAATCTTGCTTTTCCATGATTTATTCAAAGCCTGAAAAACTGGGAGTGTTTCTCCTCTTTTGATGACTTTTGGGGTTGATAATGATGGAATTGGAGGCCTTTTTCTTTCCCTTGGCAGAGGATGTTTGAGTCTGAAAGTCTTCACTAGTGTTTGAAGGCGATGTGGGAGGCCCCATTGGCTTGAGTTTTTGGCCATTCTGGAATGGATGAGCCTGTTTTTTTACAATCTAAATCAGTCAGGATTAACCAGACAGAAGAGAAAAGAGCTTGGTTCCTTACTTGACGCAATGTTGAGGGTAATGGAGACTGAGGAGTATCTTGCTCCGCATTGGCAAGGTTGATGAGATCTGCTAACCCAGGAAGAGAGAAATCCAAAGAAGGAGGGGAGGGTTCCAATTTATGGTTTGATACATCAATCAATGCAGAAGTAGACGTGATTGGAGCTGATGGTGTTTGAATATGCTCCTTGGCATTGGATGGGGGCCACTCCAAGGCAAAGGTTTCTTCAGGATCACCATTGGTAGGCTGAGAATCCCCAGACAAGTCTTCAGCGTGGACTGAATCGTATTGTTGGGCATCAAAAGCGGCTAAAGGGGTGATGCTGGCCTTCTTTCCAAAGATTTCATCAATTTGAATATAAAACGGATTAATTGAGTCAAACTTATCAACCACCCAGTTGATTCCCTTGGCTTTGTCAGAGTTGGCGATACCAAAGCCAGTGGAAATTGACATGGAGTGGGCCTTTTTGTACTTGGCTCCATAATTCTTGAATTGCTCCCTCATCTTTTTGGATGAAAGATCCAGCCTACCTTTTGTTTTGTTCTTGAGTTCATTTGCCATCAGGAGATAACCATTGAACTTACAGGATGGAGGTTGGCCAACATGTCTTTCATTGTCTGATCCAAAGCAGGCATCATATTTGGGGGGAATTTTGAGCAAGTTGACCAGGATGATGTGATCAGCTCTCTTGAACTGACTTGAGCCCTTGGAAGCTTATGGGGGAGGATTGTTTGTTGTGGAGTTCCTTGGAAATTTTTGCTTTGGTGTGTGGGACTTTTGTGTGGACTTGAGTGGGGAGGTTTTCTGAGGGGCCATTTGGAAAGAGTAAGGGCAATAAGGTGATGAGAGGGATAAAGTGACAAGCAAGATAAAGTGATGAGAGATATGAAGTGATGAAAGCAATAAAGTGAAATAAAACAATGATTGGATTCTTTGGATGAGGTTGGAGGTACAAGTTCTCATTGCAGGTAGCTAGTGATGAGAGCAATGAAGCAATGAGAGCAATAAATCAATGAGAGCAATAAAGTGGTGAGTGATCAAGTGATGAGGGTGATTAATTGACAAGAGTGATTATGTGATGATGAGAGTGGTGAATCTTTTTATAATGAGGCTGGAGTTAAAAAAATATTTGCAATGAGGTTGGAGGTAGAAGGAGGTGGGAAGCCAGGGGTGGATGAGGTGGACAGGTGGCGGAAGCCTTTAAATACTTTATTTGAAAAAAACCACTTATTTCATCTTAACTTTGACACTTCTGATGTGAAATAAGTGGGTTTTTTTGATTTTTAATGGCAGATTTGAAATGGAGGATTTGGGTTGAAACCCACCATTAAAAAATGGTGGGTTTGGTTAACTTTGTTATGCCCTATTGAAAAACGTGAATAATTATTCTTATTTTTTTTCAGGGTTTTTACCCCCCCAATATTATGGCCACAAAAAAAATAATTCAAAACAATAAGGGGGATGTTGCATTTTGGAATCCATCTTTTTTTTTGTTTTTCTGAACCAAAATATTTAATTTTAAAATATTTGGGGCTATATTTTTCAAAATATCCTTCCAAAGTTTTATTAAATTATTTTTTTATAATTTATGAGGCACTATTTTGGCCTCAAAACTAAAACCAAAAAAGAGGAAAAAGGAGGTAAATAAAGCACTGTAAGGCTGGGCTCTGCTTTTTTGAACCCTCTTGAATAATAAAATATTCAAATTATGATTTTTCTGAATTATTTGAATGTCCCTTCTCACCTTTTGAAGTGCTACAAACCTTCACAAAAACACAAAATAAACTTCAAACTCCACTCACCATGAAACACATCTCCACAACGAATCAACACCATTCACCAAACTACTCATCATAACTCATTGAAAAAAATACCACTCATCATCCCTCACCACAAAACACACCACTCATCATAACTTACCACACCTCAATAAGAAAAACTCAACAATCCACAACTTCCAAATAAAATCCCCTGAACAAAAATATTACATGAAAAATCAATAAAATTCACTCCTCAACAATATTTTTTGAAATTTATTAAACTTTCACCGCAAATATTGAACCAATGAACACAACTCAATAAAACTTAAGAAAAAATTTTGTCCTTTATCAAGTCTCTGAATAAATTTTCCATTCAATTGATCATGAATCTCTGTATGAATTAACATTTTATCACACTTCATCCCATCTCAAAATCAAAATACAATCTTCTCCTCATTTCAAAAAAAAAAAACTCAATTCAAAAAAATCCACCCAATTCTTGCAACTGCTTCTCCATACTCATCTTCAATTTCATCAATTAATGAAACAAGTAATTCTACCCCTCTTGCCGCTCCTCCTGAGATACAATACAATGAAAAGTAGGAACTGGTTTAGGATATTCAATCATGGTAAAAATCCCATCAATATTCCATATCTACCAAAGTATCCAATAACTTCAAACAAAGCTTCAAATACCATTTTGATAATTTTTGGGAATATAAAACCAATAATTATGTGAAAAATTTGTGAACAAAAGGCCAATTTTCCTCTCAGATCAAATTTGAATTATCAAAAAAAAACTCATTGGCTGGAGGGCTCAAATTCAATGAAAAGAATTCAAATTTCCACCTTCAAATGGTACTTTAACTCATCCAGTAAAGGGAGGGATTCAAGCAAATAAATAGTAAAATTAAAGAATTCAACAAAAGTGGGTATTATCCCTTGAAAAATATCAAATTCTCTCATAAGATTTATGTCACACAACCACCCCACATACTATAGGGAAATCTTAGATGATTGTGAGCGCAAAGGGAAAGCTGAGTGCAAGGGCAAGTGCAAGGTAGCAAGGGCTAACTGGGAAGTGCAAACTTATGGTGGATTAACTTAACACACAGCAAGAGGGATGAATGTTCCAATGGAAGAAAACAAAACCCAAGCCCAATGTGATGACTGGATTTAGCAAATGCAAGAATTGATGAAATTAACTAACTGAGGAGACAATCCTCAGGAAAACAGAGTGGCCTTTATAAGGTAATCTGAGATGACTAGATACAACCTGATGGATGGTCAACTACAGTTTTGAGTGGTGAGGCAATGAATGACATGGACAGAGTACAAAATGAAATGAGAGTATTAATTTTTTTCCAAGGTCTTAGCATAAGTGAAAGACAATAGGGGACAAGTGTATTGGAATGTAACGGTTGAGAAATGAGGGAATGACGTCAGAAGCAATTCAAATATGAAGGTATATTTTATGCAGGGTAAGGGACTAGTCCATTTGCAAACTATACATTTCAGCTGGTTTGACTAGCGTAAGTGCAAACTAGCAATAGCATGTGACCGGAAATGGGAACCCAAGGGTTATTGATACCCAGGATAAAAAGGGCGGAACCCAAATGGATGGTTGACCAAGGTAGAGTTGAATGCAAGGTTTGCAAGTGGACGCTGAGTCAGTCGCCAAGAATGGAAGGTTGTTATGCAACCCAGAGTTGATAAGTGGAAGGCACCATTGATTTTGTGCTTCTAATTTGTCACGCTTAAGGACTGAGGTAGATGGTACTTGAAGAAAAAGAGTATGTCAAAGGAGGAGGACAATAAACCTTAAGCTTGAAGCATGAAAATTCAAATAATTACCCATCCATTAAAGCCTCAGAACCATTTGCAACAAAAGTTAAAGAATTCAAAAAGATTATCTTAATCAGAAATACCCCACTGAAGCCTTGATAATCAATCTTATTTCACTTCATTTTTCAATTTAAAATAGTTGATAATATAGGTGTAAAAATTGATTGTTTTTTTACTTCACACCCTGATTGCATCAAAATTTTCAAAAAAATTCCCACTTTTCTGATGATTTACTGTATTTACAAAAAAAAAAAACTTAGAATTCCCCAAATTTAAATTTCTGGGGTAAACAATGGTTCAATAATTTTCTCAGTGGCTTTAAATTTTTTATCTCAAGAGAAATAAATATATAAATGGGCCCTCACTCAATTGAAAATCATATTTCAAGATCAAGAACCAAGGTTGATCTTGAAAGACAAAGAGAAAGGATTGAGGATACCTTTCTGGAAAAACTGGAATCAGTGAGTCAATTTGAAATTGAAATCAAATTATAAGGAATATTTTACCTAGATTTATCTGTTATGTAATTACCCAAATTCTGATTATCTTCTTGATAATTGGATCCCCCCAAAGAAAAGTCTCTTATTTGGTCAAAAAAAGATTCAATTTTGAAATTATAGTAATTCAAGAATAGAAGGAGTTCACTCTTATAATAAAATGTTAGCCAATTCTCTTTTGGGCTTATTTTTTAATTTTCTTCATAAAATATATGATTAGATAACTAGGAAATTGCATGAAAGAGATTTTGAAGCTTCTCATAAACAATTCAACAAGATCATTACATTTCCCAACTATATGGATCATTATTTTGGAAAAATCAGTTAGCATTCCCTCAAAATTATTCATTCATTTGATTGGGTCTCCAATTCCTCTAATTCCTGTATTAACTGTGACTACTACTCATATGTGGGTATAAAATTCATCCAAAAAGTTAATTAAGGTACCAAAAAGGGTGAAATATTCAAAGTTGAGGATTTCCATTGTCAATGGCATGTAATACCCTCCTTTTTGGAGTTTTTTATTATGATTTGATAATTTTTTCCAATTCAAAGTAGGTAATTTACTGATGGATTTCTATTTTTCTTACCAAGTTGAATTGTATATCTTCTTTTAATAAAGAAACAAAAAATCCCTCAAATTCCAAAATGAAAGCAGATAACTCAATGAAATGTTTGAAAAATGCCAGGGATTGTAAACTTGTGAAAAAAAATTTTATCTTAGTTAAATGAAGAAGATGTTTTGGGGGAAGTATCAAATTTTTTACATCAGGGTGTTGTCAAGTCAAATTATATTAAAAATTTGCTTGCTTATTTCAGGAAATATATCAATTTTTCAAAAGATATTTCTTTTTAAAGATAAATAATGAGCCAGTTTCTATGACTGACAAAAAAAATATTTGGAAAAAATGGATAAGCCTGAAATCAGCCATTCAAATTGGCCAATGTTAAATTTGCAACCTTGAAACCCCCGTTCACTACCAAAAACTGGTTGCGTGGCGCAATTTGCAACCCATTTTGGGTAGTGAATGGCAGAAAAAAAAATTAATTTCAGTATTTATTTTGTTTTATTTATATATATATATATTTTATTTATGTATTTTTATTTATGTATTTTTATTTATGTATTTTTATTTATGTATTTTTATTTATGTATTTTATTTTTGATTTAATTTAATCAATTAATTAATTTTTGATATATTTATTTATTTATCCATTCATTTTATTTTATTTAAATTTATTTATTTATATTAGTGCATATCAGAGTTAAGCAAACTCACCATTTTTAATGGTGGGTTTCACCCCAAATTTGCCATTAAAAATCAAAAAAACCCACTTATTTCCAATCAGAAATGTCAAAGTTAACATGAAATTGTTGAGATATCACAACCTCCACTGCTCTTACCACGACCTCCACTTGCTCCCGCTGCGTCTTTTATCACGCAGCATCCTTGCTGCGGGGATCCCTATCCCTCGGTTCTCACCTCCGGTTTTTACCTCATCTCTTTTTTTGTTCTTGTCTGATATTCTTTTTCCCAATCTTCTTTTTATGGTTGTTTCTTCTTTTTCTTCTTGTTCTTTCCATTTTCTCTATTCTTTCTCCATTTCCTTCTCATTGTACCTGTGCTTCTCCACAATCTGCCTTTGTCTATCTTAAACCACCGGCCTCAAACCATCTTTACCTGCTTCTTGATCTCAACCCAAGCCTACTACAATCACGACCTCATCAACCTAAGTATCTACGCTCAATCTCTGCCTGGTAAGACTCCACTCCCTTGGATTCTTGGTCTTCCCTAAAATCTAATGATTGAGTCTTCCTACCAGTCTACTCCAAAGTCTGAAACCTGAAATCTATCCTACGCCACCAACCTCTACCCATACTGTTGGCTTCAGACGTAGGGTTCCATTTTCCTGATCTCTCTCTCTATTTCATACCTGTTCTATTTCTTATTGTTATTTGTATTTTCCCAAGTCACTGATGGTTTTTTGTCATATGAGAATTTAGTCCAAAATCAACACGGTTAAAAGCCAAAGGCCAACAACCTAAACAACAAATAATGAACAAACCAGCAGGAGCCACCAAATACTTTCATCAGGTGTCCATGAAAGCCTCTGTCAATGCTATACCACCCTTAAATGAAGAGAATTAATCAATATGATGCAACAAGATGTTGATGCTATTTGATCTCAAAGACATCAAAGATGCTATAACCCAAAATGATGGCAAAATGTCCACCAAGCAGGACAGAGAAATCAGAGCAATAATCCTCTACAAACTCAATAGCACAACCCATGCTAATGTTGTCAACGCGACCAACATAACATCATCTAAGCTGCTTTGGGCCAAAATCACACAAAGATTTGCTTCTTCTGAAACTGCTAACAGGTCTTGAGTATTCAACCACTTTCTTCATGAGGTTTTTAACAAACATTCCGTAGAAGGTTTTTTCACTGAAAGGTGGAAGTCAATCACCAGAATGTCTGATGTAGGCATAGAACTACCCAAAGACATCCTGGCCTATCTCTTACTCTTCAAGTTTCCACCTGTTCTCAAGAACCTCAAACAGAAAATTATGCATGTGGAAAAACTCCTGATGGTCAATGTAGTCTTCAATCATCTGATACAATACAACAATGAAAGAATGGCTCAAACAAAAACAAATAAACCCTTGGAAGATCTCTCTCTTGTAATGACTAAGACTAGAGCAAACAAAGACAAAAAGAAAACCAAGATCAGATGCAAAGAAGGTTATCAAAATCCTAAAGCACCCCACTCTGAATTGTTGTGCTTCCATCTACACCCTCAAATTGCACTGGACTGGTGGAGTGAACAACAAAATGAATGGAAGAATAAAATCAAAAGAAATCCCACAATCAACTATCACGCACTTCTTACGCTCTGGATTGATTTGGATAGTAGCCCTGATCTGATACTGGACTCCGGAGCGAATGTTCATATCTTCAATGATTCAAAATTATTCTCATCAATCAATCTCCACGAGGAAATAGATCATATCAAGACAGGCAAGTTGGAGTCTAATCTCAAAATACAGGGAACTGGGACCGTTCAATTAGAATGGAAAGATTTGGTGGTCACTCTAGAATATTGCGTTTATGTGCCCAACATCATCATGAACTTAATCAGTCCCAGTCTCCTGGCCAAGAAGGGTTGCAGCCTCACTCAGAATCAAGATAGATTTATGGTTACCCAAGAAGACCAACCTGTACTGAAAGGGCTAATCCATGATTGCCTGTTTGTTGTAGAGAAACCTTGAGCTGCGGGGCAAAACCATACGGTGAATCTCACCAACCAGTATTCAAGGCATGAAACACTCTCACTGATGGATATCCATAAAATGTATGGTCATGCATCTATCTCATTGCTGAAACCCCTTTTAAAAGACTTATTTCCTAATGAAGAACTCAAAAAAATCCAATGCAATAGTTGTGCTAGAAGCAAGATCACCAGATCACCTTTCACTAACGTATCCACACCTGCTACCAAACCGCTGGAACGTATACATCTCAATTTGGTCGGCCCAATCACTCTGCAATCTAAAGCTGGCCATCACTATATTCTTACCTTGGTTTAAAACTTCTTGGGCTACCTAGCAACCTTCCCACTGACTTCTAAAGACAAGACTCCTGAAACAATTATTGGAATACTTGAGACAGAATATAAAAGATTAAACTATTACCCATTGGAAATCTTCCCTGACAAAGGTACAAAATTCACAAACTCCACTCTCAAAGATTTTGCAAAAATCAAACATATTAAATTACAGACTTTGGAACCTTATCACTCTCAACACAATGGACAAGCTGAAAGGGCAAACCAAACCATAATTGAATCTGCAGGTGCTACGTTTTCTTCCTTGCGGCTAGCCAAAAATTATTGGCACATTATAACAAGAAGCTGCTGCTTCATGCTCAACCAAATCCCTAGGGAAGGTAAACACCTTTCTCCTTGGGAACTCACGTTTGGTAAGAGTCTCCCGGATAATTACTTAAAACCTGTAGGTTCCTCCATAATCTACCTTGCAAATTGAGTTCAGAAAGGACGGAAATTCGATGAGAAGGGGTTAGAATGGATTCTAGTTGGTTTCAATCCCACCTTTCACTCTTACCTCATTCTCAATTCTGTTGGCGCTGTCGTTGAAACCAAAAATGTCAAATTCCTCAAGACTCAACTGACCGAGTTCCCTTTTCTCAAATACCCGGGTGTTGAAATATTTTCACAATCCAATCTGGACTCAAATGAATCCAACTTCTCTACAAAGGAAAAACAATACCTAATTAGGGAGATGGGTCCGGACTCTTCTGAGTCAGACCCCTACCCTGAAGACAACGTTGACTCTCCTCCCTCTCATTCTCCGCCTCCTGAACTTCCCATGTTACCTGCCCCTGAACCAACTACATCAGTTGCCAACATAAGGCCCAGGCAAGAGATTTGAAGACCTCAGAGGCATGGGTTCCATCACTATTACAAACCACTGTCATATAAAGCTGCGCAAAAATGCCCTGAATGGCCAAAATGGAGAATAGCTTTCAAAGAAGAATTAAACTCAATATAGACTCAAGAAGTCTGGGAAGAATAATATGGAACACAGAATAACATTTTGAATACAACATGGGTATTTAAGGTCAAAGAAAACTGCCACAGTGAGCCTGTCAAGTACAAAGATAGGCTATGTGTTCAAGGCTTCAATCAAATCTATGGCGTGTACTTTGAAGATACTTGGGCCCCAACTGGGAAACTTGGCTCTCTACGACTTGCATTACTCTACAACCTGAAGAATAAAATGACTCTCACTCAGTTTGATGTAAAAGGGGCGTTTCTTCATGCTCCCCTAAATGAAACCGTTATAATCAAAACTCCCAAAGGTTTGAATAGAAAATCTCCATACTTAAAACTACAAAAATCGCTGTATGGTCTCTGCCAATCACCAAAAAACTGGTACAAGACTCTTACAGTCTGGATTAAATCTCAAGGATTCAGAGAGTCAATGAGTGATCCGTGTCTCTACATAAATTCTATATCCGGAGAAGTCCTATATTTCCACATAGACAACCTTGTCTACATAGGAAGATCTGATGCCTTTGCTCAAAAATTTCTGGAACGTTTCTTAAATTCTTCTTGCCACCCACCTAACACAATCTTAGGTATGTTGATGGAGTTTGATGGCGACATGATTCTCCTAAGCCAGCCTAATCAAATAGACAAAGGACTAGATGAACTTGGACTCAGTCAATGCAAAGATACACACTCGCCTCTCACCCAGAATTTGCATCTTGAACCCACAACAGACAAAGACCATGCTGAATTCCGTCTACTGAACATCAACTATTGCTCTGCCATTGGGCTTCTCAATCACATCTCTCAATACACCCGTCATGACATTTCCTTTGCTGTCTCTAGCCTGGCAAGGTTTAATACTAAGCCTGGTATGACTCACTGGAGGGAAGTACAAAAGGTCTGGAAATATCTCAAGACCACAAGAAACTTCAAATTAACAATTAAGTACAATCCCTCCCAAGAAGCAATCTCAGGCTATAGTGACGCTACGTGGGGAGACAATCCTACCTTCTGCAATTCCAAAACCGGTTACATTATTCTTCATTATGGTAGCCCTGTTGTTTGGAACTCTTTGAGACAAAGGAACATCACTTACTCTTTGACTGAATCTGAACTCAACGCTCTCCTTGACTGTTACCTGGAGCTAAAGTGGATTTCCCACCTCACTGAGGAGATATACACCAATCTTGAAGCTAAACCAACAATCTACATAGATAATAAAGGATTAGAGGATAAGATAAAGAGATTTGGTTTGCATTCTAAATCCCAACATATCAATATCAAAACAAAAGGCTTACAGGAAGACTTCAGTACCTCTAAATTTCACCTCCACTTAATCTCAACAGGGGAAATGATAGCGGATACACTGACCAAATCCTCTTCCATCAAGTGCCTCCAACATCTTCAAAACAAGATTTTCTTGGCAACTTCCACCAAATCCTGTTCTGTCTCAATTCTTACCAGTCACAAGGGGTGTTGAGATATCACAACCACCACTGCTCTTACCACAACCTCCACTCGCGCCCGCTGCGTCTTTTATCATGCAGCATCCTTGCTGCGGGGATCCCTATCCCTCTTTTCTCACCTATGGTTCTCACCTCATCTCTTTTTTTGTTCTTGTCTGATCTTCTTTTTCCCAATCTTCTTTTTCTGTCCGTTTCTTCTTTTTCTTCTTTTTCTTTCTGTTGTCTCTATTCTTTCTCCATTTCATTCTCATTGTACCTGTTCTTCTCCACAATCTGCCTCTGTCTATCTTAAACCACCTGCCTTGAACCATCTTTACCTGCTTCTTTATCTCAACCCAAGCCAACTACAATCACAACCTCATTGACCTAAGTATCTACGCCCTATCTCTGCCTGGTAAGACTCCTGTCCCTTGGATTCTTGGTCTTCCCTAAAATCTAATGACTGAGTCTTCCTACCAGTCTACTCCAAAGTATGAAACCTGAAATCTATTTTACGCCACCAACCTTTACCCATACTGTTGGCTTCATATGTAGGGTTCTATTTTCCTGATCTCTCTCTCTATTTCATCTCATTTCTTATTTTTATTTGTATTTTCCCAGTCACTGCTGGTTTTGTGTCATATGAAAATTTAGTGCAAAATTATCAGAAATAAGTGGGTTTTTTAAAGTAAAGTTTATAAAGGCCTTCACCAGCTCAACCACGCATCATTCCACATCATCACCCCTGGTTTAATCCTCCAACCTCATTTGAAAAAATTCTACCTCCATCCTTATCCAGAAATTTAATTCATTGCTCTCATCACTTCATCAATCTCATCTATTCTGCTTCATCACTCTGATCCCTGCATCACTTCATCACTCTCACCTTGCTTCATCACTGTCATCACTTTATTGCCTTCATCACATCCATCCTCTCATTGCTTCATTGCTTCATCACTTCATCACTTCATCCCTCCTTCCATAACATTCTAACTCTCATTGCTTCATTACTTCATTTTTTCATCACTTCATCCCTCCTTTCATCAAATTGCTTCATCCCTTCATCCCTCTTACTCTTTTTGAATGGCCCCTTGGCAAAACTCCCCCCACAAGTCAACTGAACCAAAGCAAACATCCCCCAAGAACTCAACATCCAACAATTCCCCCTCATTGGGTTCAAAAGGCTCAAGTCAGCCCAAGAGAGCTGATCACATAATCCTTGTAAACTGGCTCAAAATTCCCTCCAACTATGACGCTTGCTTTGGATCAGACAATGAAACACAATTTTTCCAACCTCCATCCTCTAATTTTAATAGTTATCTCCTAATGGCCAATTAAATAACAAATAAAACCAAGTTAGGCTGGCTCTTTCATCTAAACAGATGAGGAAGCAATTGAAAAACTATTAATCCAAACATTTCCCCTTTAACCAATGCCGATAAGCGCCATTCTGTCCCTGTCACTGTATTTTTCCCAATGCATCTCCTCCCATCCACATACTACATTGTGGCCCAGGATAAAGAAGGGATTCAATTCATTGTATAAAATTTTGAGGGTTGCAAGACCTATTCTTTCTAAATGTTTGTATTTTTGCCAAATCATATTCTCCCATCTTTTTCCCTCCCAAACGTATACTTTGATTGGGGTGAGGATCAATAAGGGATTCAATTTTCTGTATAAACTTTTGAGGGATGCAAGCCCTATTCTTTCCACATCTCTGTATGTTGGTCAAATCATCTCCTCCCATCTTGTTCCCTCCCAGGAGAATTCTCCGCTTGGGTTGAGGATAAAGAAGGTATTCTTCTTTGCACAACATTTTGAGGGCCGTGGAAGCTTGAAAAGCCAATATTTAGTTGCACACAATGGGATTTGAACCCATGACCTCAACATTGGTGAGTGACACTTGAACCACCAAGCGTAGGGTTCCATTGCCAGATGCTCCAATTTACCTGTCCCCCTTGGCACTAAAATCTGTACATCAAAGGCCGCGGCCCACAATCAATCCATGGATTGCCGGCAGGGGAAGAGGAGGAGAAGGTGGTGGAGGCCGCCACCCAAGATTGACTTCTGGCGGCAGCAGAGGAGGAGGAGGAGGGGACCGCCTGCAATCAATTGCGGGTGGCAGAAGAGGAAAAGCTGGAGGAGGCCGCCAGCAGCGGAAGAGGACAAGGAGGCCGCAATCAATTGATTTCTCAATTGATTGCGGGCAGTGGGAGAGGAGCAGGAGGAGGAGGCCGCAATTGTGATTGATTGATTGCAAGAAGCAGCATCCTCCTCCTCCTCCTCCTCCTCTGCTGCCGCCCATGATTGATCAATTGATCACCAGAAAAGGAGGAGCTGGAGGAGGCCCCCAGTGATCAATTGATTGATTTACAGAGGCAGCAGAGGACAAGGAGGCTGCAATTGATCAATTGATCACGGACGGAGGAGGAGCTGGGGGAGGCCCCTGGCTATCAATTGATCAATTTCAAGCGGCCTCAGAGGACAAGGAGGCCGCAATTGATTGATCATGAGCGGCAGGAGAGGAGCAGGAGGAGGAGGCCCCAATCACAACTGATCACTTGCCAGTGGTGGCCTACTCCTCCTCCCCCGCTGCCACCATTATTGATCAATCAATTGATTTCTGGCAGAGGAGGAGCTGGAGGAGGCCACCAGCAATCAATTGATTTATTCCTGGCGGTGGCAGAAAAAAAGGAGTGCTTGAGGCGCTATCACTGGGAACAGAATTGAAGACTCTGATTTCCCATCCTACTTCATGATTGCATAACAACTCTCTCAATCCTACCAACACCAAAAGAAGAAAAAAATTTTGGCCCAAGAACAATATTCTCTCTCTTGCCATGCACGCAATCTTGGCATCCCTGCTTCTTCAAGTGGTAATTCCAAGGCCTTGCTGGATTGGAAAAAATAAATTCTTGGAATGGATTCCAACAGCAACAAACTTCCTAATCCTCCAACTAGTGATGAACTGGCATCCCACAAAAATTACATTTCAATGAAGAAGGCATCCATCAATGATTCCATAGCATCAAACATTGGCGCGCCAAACCAGTACAGCTCCAATTAAAAACTGCAAGAAAAGGAGCTGAAACTTGTGAAGAAGGATGCCTTTCTCCAATTACAAAAAAATATTAATTCAACTTCTTGATCCCTGGAAACCACTGTTTTGGGATAAATTCAGTCTCATGATGAGACATGGATAGCCCATGCCAGGGCCTTGATCCAAAATTCTGGTATTCCAAGATGCACCTATCACTGGGAACAAAATGCAACATCTTGCTGGAATTTCACTCTCACTGCAATAATCATCAGATCATGGGAGATGTGCCACAAATGGGGGGGACTGCTTCCTATTTCTTGAGAATTGACCTTAGAATCTCCTACCTGACTCCTTTAGGTTGTTCCCTATACATGGAATCCCACTGTTAAACATTTGAAAATCTTCATCAAGCCCTGGATCTATTTCAAACTGTCAAAAACCAAAATAATTACAATTTAGCACAGGCAGAAATTATCAGAATAATTCCATATTACCTACTTATAAGTACTTGATTAATTGATGGAATGGTTTCTGGATGTATATTTAACTGGGTCTGGTGTCTCAAAATCATCAAAAGTGGCCTTTATTTTTAAATTTTGGGTTACATTCTGTCCTTCTGAAAGCTTTAGTGGGAAGAGGGGGAAGGCAATGAGGCTAGCAGTGTAAAAATTGTTAGCCCAGCATGTAATATAGGTGATTTAAAACAGGTAAATAAATTTTGAATCAATCTAGAATTGGATTTATCTATAAATATAAAAAGATTGGCTTTTCAAGGGTTGGCAAATACCAATTTTGGCCTCATTGGGAAACCTCCCTCAAAAACCCATTGAATAGCCAGCATTTTTCTATGCAATATTAGGGTGCCCTATTGGCAACTCCAAAGCAGTTGGTTGCCCCTCCCCTCCAGGTACATGCACTCTGCATGAGTGAATGTTGGTTGGCCCTACCTACCCTTCAGGACATGTATGTACATACAAGCAATCTGCATGGGTGAATTTTGATGTGGGATGCTATAAAACTACTCCATATAAGCAACTGTATCTATCTGTTTGTATTTACAGCAAAACACTGTGGTATGGAAGAGATAAGAGACCGCCACTGTGGCACATGTAAGAGAAGAGACCACCACCATGGTACATGTAAGAGAAGAGACCACCACCATGGTAAATGTAAGAGAAGAGAACACCAACATGGTACATGTAAGAGAGAGTTGGTACAAAAAATTTACCAGAGAACATTGCCTTCTGATGAAGTGTAAAAAATGCTTGGTTGAAACTTTTTCATCCTTTTTCAACTTTTTCCTTTAAAATATATACCCTCTGCTTTTCAACTTTTACATACTCCCCCCTCGACTCAGAAAGCAATACTTTCAACTTCTCATTCCTATTTTTGGATTCAAAAAAGACATTTTTCAATTCCCAAGTGCATCACACACAAGGAGATCCTCCTTCTCATCCTTTGTGATTCAAAGTGCACCCAATCATTTTATTTATGATCAAACTACAAATCACCATCAGCATAGAAGAAACAATTCCTCCCCACATCATCACAGGTCAACAAACTCCCATTAACAGCTTTCCTCTCACATCTCAACATACCTCATCATTCTCATACACGCCCAGGCTCTTGCCATTAAAATCAATCCCATAACAGTTACAACCTCTCACCTTGGTCCTATTGTGATCAACCTACAAATAACCATCAACATAGAAGAAACAACTCCTCCTCACACAGTCACAGGTCAACAAAATCTCATTACATGGCTCCCCTCCCACATCTCAACACACCTCATCAATCTCATACACGCCCAGGCCCTGGCCATAGCAATCAATCCTATAACCTTTAAAAACTCCCACATCTTTCTCTTCATCATGAACAGTTCACTGATTCTCAAATTTCCAACATTCCCATCTCTGTGAAATCTCATCAAGAATAATTTCACACCAATCATGGGAGAATAGAAATTGTTCCAATATTCCTATTTCTGTTGAAACACAATCCCATTTGGTGAACTCAAATCATGGCTATTGTTCCAATATTCCTATCTCTTTTGAGACTCATCCCCAATTTTTTCACTCAAATCATGGCTATGGTTCTGTTGAAACTAATCCCCAAAATCCGCACAACAACACTACTTCTGTTGAAAATAATCCCCAAAATCTGAAAAAAAACACTAATTTTGTTGAAAATCATCCCTGATATCTGCCAAGAAACACTACTTCTGTCTAAAATAATCCCAAAAATCTTCAAAACAACTTTATTTCTGTTGAAACCCATCCCAAGTACTTCCACAAAAATGACATCAATGTTCCTTTTGAATGATTGGAAATTAAAAAATCCAACAAATGAACCATGATAATGATTATGGTTCCCCACAATCTGCTGCTCTGGAGCTTCAAAGAAATTTGGTAGACCAACCACAAGAGGCAATTTTTGAAGGAGATATGATTGATTTCACCATCTTGGGAAAAAATCCTACCATTGTTGAAACTGAAGATGAGGAGACCATTCCAAAACAAAACATTGTAAATCCTGTTGCCTGGGGGTGGCATGAATCCCAATACTTCCAAAATTTCATTTTAAGTCCAAAAAGACTATGCAGACATTCCCAAGAAATCCTTTTCCAAAATGATACAAGCTCCCTATTTTGTAGCAATGGACAGGTTGTGGTAACACAGCAAAGACCACCACATGATTTGATTCATATGTTCAAGATTGTTACTGGGGATCATCATTCCCATGAGAATCAACTGCTCTCCAATTTCAGGCTGATAAACTCCAATTTTGACTTCACATCAATTGATCTTAACCAAAATAATTGCAATGCCCTCAATCATCAGACAAGTGGCATATACAATTTTTGGGTAAATGAAACTATCCACCATACCATTGGTAGTATTAATCAAATTGGTGGAAATCACACATCATTCCCCCAATTGTATAGATATTACAGGGAAAACTAATTGCAAAATTGGCACGGATGGGGCTCACATGTGGCACAAGATTTGTTTCTTAGGTTTCAAGATATTTTAAACCAAAGTAATGGTTTGATAAATATGTTTCAAAGATTTTCTCCTGAGGTTGGTCCCAATCAATCCATCAGGCTTGTTGATCTATCTTCTCAAAATATAGATCAAAGAGTTTACAACCTACCACAAGGAGACCAAATAGCTGCAATATGGATAGAAGGTATTTTATTTCCTATTTTTTTGGGTTTCAGATCATCAAAGTAAAATTTTTCTAATGTATTTGAATTTCACACAGGTAATGATCCTGCTCAATTGAGCCATAGAGATGTTTTGATCAGGAACTCAGATGGCTCCCTCAGAAGAATTACTGAACTGAGCAAATTTTATGACCCCCTGAACTATGTTCTTTTTCATCCTCATGGTGAATATTGTTGGTTTACAGAATTGAAAGATGAACCAGGAAATAATAGGTTCACTGCCATGAATTATTATCCAAATTTTCTGGCATTTCATCATTCTGATTATTCCCTTTTGCACTTGGGTGGCCGGCTGTTCCAACAATATTGTGTTGACAAATACATAAAAATTGAGACAGAAAGATTATCCTATTTTTGAAATCATCAAAATAATCTTAGGTTTGAGCAGTTCTATGGTTTTGTTGATGAAATAAAACATGGGGTTGATTTGTTTCAGGGAACAGGTAAGTTGGTTTCTCTGAAATTTTTGTTGTGATATTTATGTCTATATTCTACCAATGCTTATGCATAACTTGATATTTTGTTATTCTTAGGTTGATTTTTTATCCTTCCTCAATCATTTTTAGGTGGCAAAAGGGAAATGAAGGATTTATATCAAGATTTTATGGCTATGGTTCAGCATATGGGAAAGCCTGATCTTTTTATAACAGTCACATGTAACCCAGCATGGCCAGAAATTCTAAATAATATTTTGCCAGGTCAAACAGCACAGGATAGGCCAGATATTGTAACACATTTTTTCAACTCAAAATTGAAAAGAATCTGTGATGCAATATTCAAGGATGGAATCTTTGGAACCCCAATTGGACGCACTCATGTCGTAGAATTTCAGAAGAGAGGCCTGCCACATGCTCACATGTTGGTGATCCTGCATCATGACCACAAGCCCAGAACAGCAAAACAAATTGACATGATTGTGCAGAGATTCCTAATAAAAGACATCAGACTCATCTTTTTCAACAATTAAAGAGACACATGATACATGGACCATGAGGTATTTTGAACCTTGAATCACCTTGCATGGATAATGGTACATGCAGGAAGAGATACCCCAAATCCTTCTGCCCAGAAACCATCATGGGTGAACATTCCTATCCTTTCTATCAAAGATGCCAAGATGGAGTTAAATTATCTCTCTCCCAAAACCAAAGAGGGTCTCTCATGGATAATTCCTGGTTTTACCTTAAAATCCATATCTCTTGGCAAAGAAAGTATGCCTATAAAGGCCACAACCGTGTTGCTGTGGAGGTTGGTCAAAACTTGGATGAAATTAATTTCTTTTAGAGATTCAAGATGTGTTGCTGCACCTGAGGAATGCTGGAGAATTTTTTTCCTTTAAATTGTCTGCTATCTCACCTGCTGTTATACAACTGGACATTCACCTGCCTGACCAACAAGATAGGTTTTTTGAACCTGATGAAGCCCTGGATAAAGTGGTTCAAAGATCAAACCATTCTAAAAATATGCTGAAAGGATATTTAAAAATAAATTCAATTGACCCTTTGGCAAGGACCATCAAATATTCTGATTTTCCACAAAGTTTCACATGGCATCCCCAGAGAAAAGAATGGAGGCCAATACAGAGGTTTTTCAATTGGAAGGATTTATGCTGTTTATCCTGATGATGCTGAGAGATGGTATCTCAGATTTTTTTTGAATAATTTTGTTGGTGAAAATTTTTGCAATCACCTAAAGCAGTTAAATGGAATCTCTTATAAAATTTTCAGAGAGGCTGCCTTGGAAAAGGGTCTACTTGAGGATGATCATCATTTGGAAAAAAAAATGGAAGAAGCTGCAGAATCTCTTGGACCTGCTGAGCTAAGGAGGTTGTTTGTAATTCTTTTAGCACTTTGTCAGACTTCAAATCCACAAAGCCTATGGAATTTTTCTTTTAATTTGATGGTTGATAATTTAATTTGTTCTGGAATCACAGATCAAATATTTCTCACCAATGAAATATTAAAACTATAACCCCTATTGTATTTAAAAATTGTGGAACAAGTGTTGAATAATCTTTTTCTAAGCTTCCAAGAATTGATCAATCAGTGGAGGAACCAAGGAACAAAAGGAACCGGATCCTTGAGGAAGAGCAAAATTCTGTAATAAATCAATCAGACTTGCAAAAAATTTCTCTTCTTAATCATATGAAGAAGCAAATAGTTGATCAGATAATGCATGCATGCAATTCCTCTAACCCCTCTTACTTCTTTACTGATGGACCTGGTGGATCTGGAAAAAACTTCCTATATAAATGTTTCTGGCTTCTATCAGATAATCTGGAAGAATAGCTTTTGAATGTTCTGGTAGTGGAATAGCTGGCATTAATTTACCAAATGGAAGAACAGCTATGATCACCTTTGGAATTGCCTTGAGGTTAAATCACTCCTCTGTATCAAGAGTACCAAAGAACTCTCAAAAGGGTGAATCTCTCAAAAAGGCTTCTGTGATAATCAGGGATGAAGCACCTATGAGCCATAGGAATGCTCTGGAGTTAGTTGAAAGGCTATTTCAAGAACTCATGGATTCTAACCTACCTTTTGGAGGAAAATTGATGGTTCTTGGGGGTGACTTTAGGCAAATTTTACCTTTGGTTCAAAAAGGTAAACATCCCCAAACTTTTGATGCAAGTTTGGTCAATTCTTCTTTCTGGAGACATTTCCAGGTTTTGCACCTTACTTCAAATATGCGTGCTGCAGGGAATCCTGATTACCAGAATTTCTTAATCAATGTTGGACATGGTTGGAATAATATACAGGGTTCAAACAAAATTTTGATTCCTCATCACATGGTTATTCATGGTTATAGTGAAGATTAAGCTTTGGGTAGATTAATCAGCAATTTTATTCCAAACTTGCTCCATAGATTCCTTGAAGATGGTTATTTCATGTACCATCTCATTTTATGTTGCAAAAATACAGCAGTTTAAAACACAAATAAATTACTATTGGATTCTTTCACTGGAAATGAAAAAACAAACAAACTATGAAGACTTATTACAGCCATGACTCTGTTGAAGATGATACTCAAAATATATACCAAATATATTTCCTCAGCATATTATTTCTTCCCAACTTTTCTACTCATACCTTGACTCTGAAGGTGGGTGCCCCTATAATTATTTTGAGAAAAATGGACCTTACAATTGGGCTTTGCAATGGAACTTGCTTGATTTTTTTCAGATTGGAAATGAATTTTATAGTTGCAAAGATTGCAACTGGTGATTCAATAGGAATTCTGGTTTCCATTCCCCACATCCCCTTGGTTACTGACCCTGGTTCAAATGGCCTCCCTTTCAAGTTGATTTGCAAACAGTTTCCCGTCAATTTTGCTTTCTCATTGACAATAAACAAATCTCAAGGTCAGAAAATTCTTAATGTTGGTCTATATCTGCAAGATCCAGTGTTTATCCATGTTCAGTTATATGTAGAATTGTCAAGGAGCAGGTCCAGCCACTCAACAAGGGTAGTGGTCACACACAGAGCTGACAACCAAATTTCATTTGAAACTGATAAAATTGTTTACAATGAGGTTTTAAATGCTATACATCCCAGAAACTGATTAATTGCAAATTTAAAAATATAAAACTAAAGGAAATCTGGATGCCTGATTTTCAAAAATAAATTGGAAAGGATGTGTTGCTTTTCCATTTATTTTGATAGGGTTCAAATTTTTGGTGGCAAAAAACACATTCAAAAAAATACCAAAATTTTTCTTGGAGCTCTTTTATTTGTTGGAAGTTTTCCTTTTGATTCAAAATTCCAAAAGAATAAAGCAAAAAGGCAAAGTAATTTGTCAAAAAATTCATTGTGAAATATTTTTTTTTCAATTATCTTGATTTCAGGAAAAATTTTTGAAGGCCTTAAAATAATTCACAAAATCTGAAGTATGTTTTGGAGGGGATCTAGAAACCAAGCTATGCCACTTCCATGGCATATATCAAAAAATCAAATTTATTGAAACAACCATTTATTTAAGGAAAAACCTGTGTACTTTTTATATTACAGAAAATGTCACAACTGCGACACAGATGTAGTATTTATTATATAATACAGCCTACATGTGATTAGTAATCATTTCAATTATCATTAAAATTTTGCAAACATAGGGTATCACTCGCTGTAAGTAGAATCATATAAATATCACTTTTTCTTCCCTTGCTAGCCTTTAATTGTAAAATATTTTCTACTCTTTTGCACCCTCAATTTCAGTACACTCCATTCCTGGAGTATTGCTTCATCCTAGTACCATGCAGACTCCCCTCAAGTCTTCTTTGGGTTCTCACCCATCCTGGATTTCTTACTCCATCTTCCAAATCTTTGGCTTAATCAATTTTGAATCTCTTCCAGTACTAGGCTTCCTTACCCTGTTAGTTATCTGCTACCCTGGCTCTGTGTCAAGCCTCTGCATGAAATTAGAATAGATTTCCTCCTTTTTGTTGACAGTTAGATCCCTGATACTGCTGCCATAGACTTTTACAATTTTTCTTGTTCATTTTGAACTTTAATTCCCTTGAAACACCCTTTCCCTGCTCCTTAAAATTCCACTATCTTTGATCTATTGGATAATCTCCGGTGGTCAAGATTTACTCCTCTCCAGCCCCTTACACAGGTTCTCCATCACTGGTTATCCCTTTTTGGTCAAACACAATTGGGATCGAACCTACCAATCTCTTTCTTATTTCCCTCTGTGTCTTCTCTCTCATCTGTTTTGCAATTGCCTCCTTCATTGTATTGGCCTACTCAATTTCCCTGGCAACCTTTCTCATCTCATCTCATCTCATCTCATCTATCCCCTCTCAATCAAGCCTCATGTTTAGAATCAGGCTTGATTTACCTGACCCATCTGCCATCTTCTTGTTTCCAGTTCCCCTCTTTACAATCAATTTGTTGGCCTTCTTAGCTCTATGTCACCCTTCCAACCCTTGAATTTGTTTTTTGCTTATTCTATCAGCCTTCAAAAAGGGCAAAAAAAAATTGCATGGTCCAAAGAAACTATCAGCCTCAAAATGTTTGCTTGCTTTCTCCCCCTTCAGTGAGGCAACAAATGGTTGCACC
Source organism: Puccinia polysora (assembly GCA_025617555.3). Taxonomy (NCBI): domain Eukaryota; kingdom Fungi; phylum Basidiomycota; class Pucciniomycetes; order Pucciniales; family Pucciniaceae; genus Puccinia; species Puccinia polysora. The sequence goes on along the minus strand of CM062624.1, from coordinate 32,022,003 downwards.
ATCCCAGGCAACCATCAACCTCCTCAACCATGCAGCTTTTGCAATCATCACACTAAAAATTTCTTGCTTGCTCCTCCTTCAGCAAGGCAAAAAACAATTTGATAATCCTAAATTACCCTCAATCTCATTGCAGGTTGCTCTCTCTGCCTTCAGTCATAAGGCAAAAAACAATTGCTTCACTCCTCTCTCCCTCAAACTTGCGCAATTTCTCATGGGTCCCCATATTTTTCCACTCCAATTTCCTCTTTGCACAGCCTGCCTGGTGCTTCATCACCTTCATTCAACCTTTTGAAAAATTTGAATTGTCCCACTTTACCTTTCACAAGCCACCTGTTGCTTGTTTGAATTTTCAGCTTGCCCCTTGACCCTTTCCCCACTTGTCTTTTGCTCTTCCCATTTCTGCTCATCAACTTGTGCAATCACCATAATGGCAACCAACATTATTCCATTGGTCAGAATGGCTAGCCACCCATATACTTTTATTCCATTCAACCCAGATTTACTTCAATTTTCTGGCTTCTCTTGCTCACAAGTGATAATCATCAACACAGTTTTTTTTTGGTTTCTCTTTCTTTCATGGTTTTCAGGAGCACAGATCTTTTTCCCAGGGGATTCTTTCACAACTTTGACAAATATTTATTTTTTATTATATAATACATCCTAGGTGTGATAATTAACATGTTATAAACATAGGATATCACAGGTTTTAATTAGCATTATATAAATCTCACTTTTTCTTCCCTTTCTGCCCTTTCCTTATGAAATTTTTTCTACTTTTTTGAACCCTGACTTACATTCCACTCCATTCCTGGAGTCTACCTTTATCCTAGTACCATCCAGACTCACTATGAGTCCTCTTTGTGTTCTCAACCCTCCTACCCTCCTGGAGTGCTTACTCCATCTTCTGAATCTTCAGCTCAATCATTTTTGGATCTCTTTGGGTACAAGGCTTCCTTTCCCTGTTAGTTATCTGCCACCCTGGCTCTGTGTCAATTCTCCATGTGACAGAAACATAAAAAGCATGCTTTAAGGGTTTGGGATGTCAAAAACAGAAGTTTCTTTTTTTCCTGATCCCATTTTAATTATCATTAATCAGAAAAAAAAAGCTGAACCTCCCAGCAGGTGTTAACAATATCATGGCCAAATGATTGACTTATTTCAGAAGAATAATTAATTAAAGTAAAAGAAATTCCAGGAAATTGTATCTTATAATGGCTAATAGGGCGTTTCAAAGTTAAGCAAACCCGCCATTTTTTAATGGCAGGTTTCAAACCAAATCTGCCATTTCAAACCCCCCATTAAAAATAAAGAAAAACCACTGATTTTACATCAGATTTTTCAAAGTAGCCTGAAAATAAATGGTTTTTTTCTGAATAAAGTATTTAAGGGATTTCACCACCTCAACCCATCATTCCACATCATCAACCCTGGTTTCAACCACCAACCTCATTGGAAAAATTCTACCTCCAACCTCATTGAAAAGTTTGATTCATTGATCTTCATCTCTTAATTGATATCCTCATCACTTAATCACTCTCATCACTTTCTCACCTCATCACTTCATCACTCTCATTGCTTCACCACTCTCATCAATTTCTCACAGATTATTGCTTTCATCACTTCCATCCTCTCATCAATTCATTGCTTCATCCCCCTTTTCATCACATCCTAAATCTCATTGCTTCAGTACTTCATTCCCACTTTCAACACATCCCTTCATCACTTCATCACTTCATTTCTTCATCCCTTCATCCCTCTTAATCTTTTTAAATGGCCCCTCAGCAAACCTCCCCCTGCAAGTCTGCTAAACAATCCAATGGCCAAAGCAAACATCCCCCAGTAACTCAACATCCAAAAATGCTCCCCCATCAGCTTCCAAAGGCTCAAGTCAGCTCAAGAGATCTTATCACATCATCTTGGTAAACTGGCTCAAAATTCCCTCCAACTATGACGCTTGCTTTGGATCCAACAATGAAACACAAGTTGGCCAACCTCCATCCTCTAAGGTTAATGGTTATCTCCTGATGGGCAATGAACTCAAGAATAAAACCAAAGGTAGGCTGGATCTTTCATAAAAACAGATGGGGGAGAGATTCAAGGACTATAAAAGCAAGTACAAAAAATCCCACTCCATGTCAATCTCCTCTGGCTTTGGTATCACTAACTCCAATAAAGCAAAGGGAATCAACTTGGTGGTTGATAAGTTGGACTCCATTTGTCCTTTGTATATTAAAATTGATTAAATCTTTGGAAGGAAGTCCAATATTACCCATTTAGCCAATTTTGATGCCGAAAAATCAGATTCAGTTGATGCTGAGGACCTGGCTGTGGATGCTCAGCCTAGCAATGATGATCCCAATGAAACCTATTAGTGGCCCCAATCTGATGTGGAGGAGAATATTCCTAAATAAACAGCTAAAATCACTTCTACATCAGCATTGATCAACAATTCAAACCCTTCCTTGGACCCCTCACTTCCTTCTTTGGATTGCTCTCTTCTGTTAAAATATGGATGCACTCAGGTAATGTGAATATTATTGTGTAATCCAAATGGGATTCACAAATGGGTCTCCAGGGCCCATTGGACATCACGTGGGCCACAAGGGACTATGTGGATGTTATTGGTTTTTGGAATTTGGGCGCCAAAACATGTTTTCCAAGTCATTGGGACATGGGCCTTGACAGGCCCGTCATGATGGATGGGCCACCTTAGCCAGATGGGCTTATTTGGGAATTAATGGGACCAAGGTTTATTTTGGACATACTTGGCCAGACAGGCTGCCCCGCCAAAGTATGTATTTTATGGTCTTTGGGCCTCAGCGGCCCATTGGGGCCGCCGCCTGTGTTGCAGCCCGCTGGGGGAAGCTTGTTTCTCTGCGGGGCCTGTTGCGGGCTGTTATACGGGGAAGAGGACTCCATTTGGAGTCCTCCCACCTGCTGTGTGCAAGGCTGTGGCCCTGGTTCCTGGCTGGTCGCGGCCGCGGTGGCTGGCACCCCCTGCCTCCCTCCCTCCCCTTGCTTGGTTGTGAGGGGGAGGGAGGATCACTGGTCCTCTCCCTCATTGAGGACCAGCAAGTGGTTGGTTGAATGTGGCAACCAACCAGGGTGGGGGGGACTTCATCACCCTCCCACCTGTTGGTGGTGGAGGGAACAAGGCGGTGGGGGGGATCTGACCACCCTCCCACCAAGCAAGCGGGGCACTCTCCCCCACCCCCCCCCCCCCCTGTTACCAAGGGGGAGGCGCCAAGGGCTGGGGGGACCTGATCTTCCTCCAGCCCACATGTTTCAATGTTCCGCCTGGGACAAATCGCATCCCAGGCAACCAGCAGAGGATTTGACCACCCCTCCTGGTCACCTAGGTAGGAAAGAGGGGGGGAGGCGGTACAGCTGCTGGTTACTTCCCCCCATGTGAGCTTGAGAGCGGACCCAGGTAAGTTCTGGGTCCCACTTGGTCCATGCTAGGGGGCAAAAGCTGGTTGAATGGAGAAACCAGCACGGTAAATGAGATCACAGAGGTAATTGGGCCAGTTTTAAGGGACAACCAGCCAGGGAATGAACAGCAACAAGGGCTGGTTCAGCCCAGTAAGGGTGGAAACACCAAACTCAAATGGTACAGGCTGGTAATAAGGGTTCAGGGACTAATGCCAAGTGGGCTTAGTAAGCCCGAACCAATTAGCAAGGCCTGTAGAGCCTGTGGAGGACATTTGGGGCGGAATTTTTGCCTTTTGCTTGTTATTACATGAGATCCACATGAGCACCATCTTCTTTATTTAAGGAGCTCTTCTCCCTGCTGTTTTTCATCCATTCATTGACCAATTCATTCACATTCAAAAGTGTGCCATTGTCTCTGACTCATATTAAGGATCAATCATAAGACATCATTGTCTCAGCATTTCTTTTTCTTTAAGTACTTCTCTTTGAGTAAGCTTGTGGGCCAATAATTCTCACATCTTCCTGGGGTGGAAGAACTTAACAACTAGGCCAATGAGGAGAAAGTTATTGCTGTATTGCCACTACCATCAACATCTTCTCAAGTAAGGAACCAATTTCTTTTCTCTTATTTATGGTTAATCCTGAATGATGTAGATTGTAAAAAAACAGGCCCATCTTTTCCTGAATGGTCCAAAACTCAATCCAACGGGGCCTCCCACATCCCCTTCAAATGAGAGTGATCATGTTCCCACACAAACATCCTCTGCAAAGGCAAAGCAAAAAGCCTCAAATTCCATCAACATCAAGCCCAATAGCCTTCAAAAGTGAAAAAACACTTCAAATTTTTCTGGCTTTGAGGATATCATGGAGAAGCAAGATTCAAGTAAGTACATTGAATGTTCCCTGCTTTCAAAATCAAGCTAATTCCTATTCCCCTCCAAAAAACAGTGAAATCACAAATTTAATCTGAAAAACTTCAATTTGAAAAGGAGAAGTGGGATCATCAACTTTCTATGGATTTTCAAAAGCAGAAAGCTGAGAGTTTGGCCCATAAACAAAATTTGGATTCTGAGTGGAAAATGAAACAGGCAGAGCTGGAGTTTCAAAAAGAGGAAAAGGAGAAGGATTGAGAGGAATAACAACTCAAAAAGGAGAGGGAAAGGCTAGCCAGTGAATAAAAAGATAGGTTATCAGTAGCCATGGCATGTATTGGTAGCAGTAGAACTTTTAATTAAATGAAGGAAATTAATTGATTGCTTGGCTTGTAAAATATTTTCTTTGATAAAAATTTTCAAAATAAAAACAAAAAAATAATTTTCAAATACAACAATGTTTGAGCCTATTTTTAACCCCACCAATGATTTTTTTTTCATTTTTTTTTTCATTTTTTTGTCTAGAATATATTTGACCTTTTTCATGTCTTTGCAAGTGCTTAGAGTGATCTTTCTAATTTGCAAAGACATAGCCATCCTAGTATGGGTGGCAGCCTCCACAGCATTCAAAGTACAGTGCTTGTACTTGTTTTCTGCCCAAAGCATTTTTGAAATACCTTTTTCTTTGAAATCAATGCCAAAACCCAAGTCAGAAAAAACAAATTTGCCATTTGATACTTGATATTTGTCCTTGTTTTCAATAATTTCTCCATTCAATTTTTTGGTTGGAACCACCAGTAGAAAGGGATAGGAAGAGATGTCACCTTTGTCAATGTGTGGAGGCTTGTAGAAGGAATTTGAAGTGAAGGTCATGTGGGGGGCACAGTCAAAAGGAGTGAGCCAGGATCCAAATTCCAGTGAGGAGAAAGAGGGGATATTGTTGTCCAGTATGGTTTCTTGGTTGAAATTGTGTGCCAGTCTGGCTAATTTTATGAACATTTGGCCTAAAATTCTTGATACCTTTTCATACCTAAGGTTCAAAAATTTAAACTCTTGGGGGGAATATTGAATAGCTTCTTTCTTCAAATAGCATCCAAAAAGTTCAGAAGGGTGCATCAATTTTTTCCATCCAAGTGCCCACATTTTCCCACCCAAAGATCTTAAGGGACCAACTGTGTTGAAAGAAATTTTGGATTGGTGAAGGAATTTTGTGAATAAGTTGATGTCCTTCTTTTCTTTCCCAGAGAGTTTATTCAAAGGGAAAAATTCAATTATTTCAACCAGAGAGTGGCAATTGGAACAATCAAGAATAGCTACTTTTCCAGAGCTGAAAAAATTTAATTGTTCAATCTTCTGTTTGGCATGTTGAAACTCTTCAGGGGTGGTTTTTCAAGTTTTCTTTTTGGAAGAAATAGCAGGGTAAAAATCCAAAGGTTGCAATTTTTTTCAATAACAAACCACCTTTTCATTAAAACATTTTTTCATTTAATTCCCAAGAGATTTCAGAATATCTCATTTGAGCCCTATTTTGCCAAAGAGCCCTATTTTTCCAAAGAGCCCTCTGGTTGCCACCTATCTTTATGTTTTTCAAACAATCTCCTTCCATCTTGATCCCTCCCAGGAACCTACTGCACTTGGGGTGAGGATCAAGAAGGAATTCAAATGGTTGTATAACATTTTGAGTGCGGTGGGAGAAGCATTTGAAGTCCAGAAAATGGGCAGGGAATGAAAGAACAAGGGGTCAAAACTTGGTTGGATTGCATGGGATCCAAAAAAAAAAAACATTAGTCACTTATAATCAAGGTAGATGATCAACAAAAAAAGAAAATACTGGTCAAATCTGAAACCCAAAAACAAAAAAAATAGTCAGCTTCATTTTATAATGATGATGAGTAGAAGGAGGAGGAGCAGGGGAGCTGACCAGCAATTGATTGCACAATTGATTTCAGATTGATCAAGCAATCAATTGAGGATCAATCAAGCAATGAATTTGCAAATTGATCAGGAGGGGAAGGAAGAGGATGAGTAGGAGGAGGAGGAGGGGAGGGGCTCAACTGATGGATTGAGCAAAGAATTGGGGGGGCCAAAAGGTTGATTGATGAAAGGATAAGCAACCGGTGAGGGGCAGGAAGAGGAAGAGGGGGGAGGGGGCTTACCAGGGTTTCCAACCAAAGGAGGAGGGGAGGCAGTGAGTGAGGTGAAGTGAGGTGGTGGTGGTTGGTGAGGTGGTGGTGGCAGGTGAGGATTCTTGATGAGGAGGAAGAGGGAGTGGACCGGTGGGAGTGGACAGGTGGTTTGGTGGGGTGAGATGGGTGGTTGGGAAGTTTTGGTTCTGTTTTTTGCTCAAGTTCACCAAAAAAAAAAAAAAAAAAAAAAAAAAAAAAAAAAAAAAAACTGGAGTCAGCCTAGGATTCTTGGTTGTGCTGAAATAAATAAATAAATAAATAAAAATAAATAATTCCTTTTTTATATCTGTCGTTCCATTTCCTCTATTTCCTTTTTTTTTATATTCATTCCTTTTTCTTTTACTCATCTTAAATAGGGCATTCTACCTGTCGCGGCTATCTCAATCAAACCTCGCAGCTACTCTCCCAAGAAGATATCTCCTCAACCGCTCTTTCTCTCTTGCGCGCTGCGCTTGGACTGCGCAAGGCTTGCTTTTTCTCATACGCGCCATCCTTCACGTTTCTTGACCTCACCGGGACAATCAAACCTTCTTCTTCCGTCCCTGAACTCAAGACTCCTCAAGATCCTCAAGGTTCATCTTACCTTGACTACCCCGGATCCTACTCATCAACCTTGTTCTGAATCTCCCATGATCAAGACCTTCAGACATATTCAAGTCCTTCTTATTGAGGCTAATTTGGTGCAAAGATCAAACAGCTATTTCAAGAAAAATTTCTCCTACTCACCTGCATCATGGAATTCTATTCTTCTTTTTCTTTTTTTCCTCTCTGTAGGCGTGCTTGTCAAGATCTTTTTCTGTTGGAGTTTTTTCCCTGCTAACCTCAATATTGTCCTCCTCTCTGTTCTGTTTCTAGCTCAGAAATATCATTCTGAAATTTTCTCATGTTGAAAAACCAAAACCAAAAAATTATTTGATGTGATATTTCACGTATTTAAAAACCAAATGCTACTCATCAAAGTGAGCAAGTTTGAGGGGTAGGATCCGCTCTCTCATTGCCAAAGATGAGGTAGAAGATGAGACCAGGATGACTTGAGGGGGATTGGGAATATCTTCTTCAAATATTTTGTCCAATTCATCTTGGGTGTTTGCAAGAAGGTTGCAAAGGATTACACAACTGATAATCCAGTTGATGATGATCTTCATGTCCTTGGAATTTTGAAGCTTGTTTTGCATCTCCCATAAGCTGGCCCATCTTCCTTTCAGGATTCCTATGGCATTCTCAATCCAAACTTTTGATTGAGCAAGATGATAGTTGAAATCAGTTTTGGCTTGATCATTGGATGAAACATTGCGGTATGCTGGAGCCACATATTTCCTGCTAGAATAAGCTGAATTGGCCAGAATGTATTGATCTTGGTCAAATTAGTTTTATTGTTTTTGGGCAATCCGCATCCAATTGAAAACATATGAATCATGAAAAAAAACCTGGCAGGCCAGCATGGAGGGATATGAACTTCTTGTTGTTATCACAAACCAGTTGTGTTGACACAGAGTATCTATAAAAATGATAAAAAATATTTTTTCAGTGTTTTATCAAAGGTTTCATCAAAGGCTTTTAAAATTTAATGAGTTTATTGCCTTTTTTTCCAATCAAAATAGTGGTTGCCATCTAGCTTGGGTTTTTGACTCAAGGGGATAGTGGTTCCATCAACAAAACCAATGAAACCGGGAAAGCCTTCAGTCTCCATTATTTGTGATATCTCCTTGCCTTCTTCTTTGGTTGGCCAAAAAAGGACTGAGCAATGGAAAGATAGCATAGCAATCATGACTCTTTTGGTGTATAAGTCAATGGTTTCATAGCCAACTAAGAATAGATTTTCTAATCAATGAATTGCTGCTCCATTTAGATTTTCTCCCAATCTACAAAGAGCAAAAGCCAGTTGGATAGCTGGATCATTTTGAGGATTCCAAGAATTTTTTCTGGAAGATCTGGTGGTCTTGAAGAATATCAAAAAAGTTTTGTTAATGAAGGAAATAAAGTTTGGAACAGTTGCTCAAATCTTAAGTTGGGGAGTAGATGAAGCTTTTGCCTTTTGTGCATAGGTTTGTGGAGAGTGTGTCTTTGTGGAACCATGTATTGCTTTTCCAATAAAGAATTCAAAGTTAACCAACTTGATTCCAAATGGAGTCTGAATCAGATTCAAAAAATAAAAAAATTTCAGTCAGATTTGTTGCGTTTTCAACTTGCTGCCAGGAAGTTTGATTGGACATATTGAGAAAGATGGTGATGTGATGTGGTGAAATGATATGATGATGGCATTTGTGTGATGTGATGGAGATAAGATGTGTGTGATGCAATGGAGATGGGATTGGTATTAATTTGCTGAGGTGGAGTTATGGATGGGTGTTTTTCATGCAATGGGATGTGCGTGATGTGATGGAGATTTGAAGCAATGGTGATGTGAAGCAATGGAGATGAGATGTGTGTGATGCAATGGAGATGGGATTGGTATTGATTTGCTGAGGTGGAGGTGTGGATGGGTGTTTTTCATGCAATGGATGGTGGATGGATGATAATGGTGTCTTTGATTTTTGAAACTTGCCATTTTGAAACACACCAGTTAGGGGGTATGTGTATTTCAGAAACCTGCCATTCAAAATGGCAGGTTTGGTCAAAAAAATGGTGGGTTTCTGATGGCGGTTTTGCTAAATCTGATACACCCTAATGGCTCTTGAGATGGGGAAATATATGGATGATATAATCTCATGATTTATTAGAATGAGTGACCGGAAGAAATCAGGGAGGATACCTAGTCAATTATAAAAGATTGGCCTCATGTAGGTTCATGATACAACAATAGAAAAGGAAAATTCTTTGAACCAAAGGGGATCTACAGTTTTCAAAAGACTTAATGATTAGTTTGGCCTCCAATGGACCACATGGTGTTTGATTTTAGATATTTTAACCAGAATCTTCTAGTCTGACCAGTTTTTATCCGCCTGAAAGGGGCTGAAACATCCACTTGGCTGTTGATTCCCTGCCTGGATTCCCTTTTCAGCCAAGGTATAACCTCTCTCACTTGTTGAATGGACTGTTTACTCTCACCCAGTAAATTATATCTGGCCTGGGTTCCATGTGCACCTTGGGCTAGGCCTTAAAATTCATCAGGCTTGTCCCAGGCTCCCCCTGGCCTGTCCATTAGCTCACAGGCTTGCTGCCACAATGTGCATACTGACACCCCCCTCTCTATCTGAATTACTGAGGGGAGGGATCAAATCTACCCCCAAGGCCCTGTGGGAAAATAAACCCAGGTCTTTTGTTTCTGAAAATGTGCTCATGGAAATGGAGTGATAAATATTCTTCCCTCACTTCTGCAACCAGAATTGTTATTGAGGCAGCCACTGCAGACAAAGAAAACAGGTGGAGGGACTCCATTTAGAGTTACCATTCCCCTAAATGGGCCATCTGGCCCATAAAATAGAGCCATAAAAACAAAAAATGCAGTCCTAAGTGGGAAAAAAACATGGGAAGTGGCCCCAATGGGCCATCCCATCCCAAGAACACAAATAGAAAACTTTTTTGGGCCACCTGGGTGTCCAAGACTGTTTAAAACACAGATTTAAGAATGGTAGATGCCAGGACCCTTCCAATCATTTAGCTACAATAGGTGATTGAGTTAGAATAAAAATATTATTCAAATCAATGCAACAAGAATCTTTAAATATATGGAAAAATAAAATTCAAGGTGGTGGTTTGGTGTATTAAATTATGGATTAATTAATGAATCAATTATAAGTTGAATAAAAAGATGGGCCACAGTAAGAACTGGGGATCTTCAAAAAATCTCTTCAGGGGATTGAACTTATTATCAATGCACCTGGAATTTTTCAACCTTTTGATAAAGGACTTATTTTCCAGAAAATAAATGGTATGGCCAAAATTAGACAGGAAAACATCCAGAGAAAAGAGGAATAAATTAATTAGTGAGTGATTAATCCCAGGTTACCTGCAATACCTAAATAAGGGGTGATTTTGGAGCCTAGTATGATTCTTTTCAGGGCTTACCACAGTGAAAAAGCTGATTCATTAGGGTTTTAATGCTCAAATAAAGGTCAGAATAAATCCATTAATCAATTACTTATCCCTATCATATTTGCTTCCCATATTGCACATTTCCTGTATCATAATGATGAGCCTGGGTGATAAAAATTCTGAAAGAGGCCTGTATTTATCTCATTTCAGTTTATAAGGGGCTCCCTTGAGGTGTATAAGGGTAAATGGGCTGGAAGACACTGTTTTCTGTGACCAGAAGTGAATTAATGCATGAACTGCAGGCTTTTTTGGGTGTTATAGTCTGTATGAACATGTCATATGTCAATAAATATATTACTTATTGAATTTATTCCATGATATTGAAAGGTTAGATGGCCCTGTAGTGTGTTTATACATCTTTTGGGGGAGGTATTTGTATTTCATTTAATTTTTGAAATATTTTTAGTTAATTTAAAATCATTTTCTGCAAGTTTCTGCACTATTTAGCTTGTGTAGGTGTCATTTGTTTAGGCTTGAAAATTATTTAACTGTGCATTTTGTCCATTTTTGTGATAATTTTCAAATTTTTAAAATGAATTTTTGAGGTTTTTGCACATGTCTTTTCTGTAATTTTCAACTTATCTCAGGGGTTTGACTGACATTGTTGATTGATTGAAATGCATAATAAATATGCCTACCTTTCCCATGCTTGTTTGAAGACTTATTTCAGTATTTTTCTTGGTCAATTAAAGCTCTGAAAGACTGGTCCACAGCTGTCAGTCTCTTTACTGGCCCTGGATTTGCTCAGATTTGGCTGTATTCAGGAATTTGAGATCCTAGGGCTGCATACATGCTTCAGTGCTGTTAGTGTTTCACACAGCTGCATCCAGGAATTTTGATAAAATTAATTTGGAAGATAAATCCTGAAATATACATAAAAACTCATTTCTGACTTAATTTTGGTTGGTTAAAATGTATGTGATGTTTCAAGTGATGCTTTAAAATGGTCAAAAATTTCCAGGTTTGGGTCATGGTGTCTTGTCAAATTTATTTTAAAGAGTCAAGGAGTAAGTTTTTCAGGGTCAGTCCAGTGGTGAAACTGCCTTATTTTAGCTGGGTTATAAATCTCTGAAATAATATTTTTTAATTTCATGTTCATTATTTGTTTTTATATTATTTTAATTTTTTAAGGTAATTTTGTCAACTGGGTCTGCAATAAAATCTTACTGAAAATAACAGGGGCCCCATAATGGGCATCCAAGAACATTTTTCAAGGGCAGCCAATCCACCTCAACAGACCTGTCAGAGCCTTTATTCCAAATAACTTGATTTATGTGTTTTGGAGCTGGTTTACTCAAACAATTTACATTAGCACAGGATAACATTTTCCATGCAATGTCCAATGGTAAATGAAGGCCTATATGTGCATAAAATTTGGATTAAACCCATAAATGACACATAAATAAGTGCCCACATATTTCAACACACTCTCTTAATCAAAAAGGAGTGAAATAAATATTTTTTAAACCAAGAATTTATGCTTTGTTATTTTGAATGCCTTTTTCATGATATCTACAACAATTTCTCCAGTGGGAATGTACCTAAACACTATATATTTTCAGTTAACTGCATCATTTATATAGTTAGAATGAAAATTTATATGTTTTTTTCTTGAATGGAACACTTTTTACTCAGCCAATTCAATTGCAATTTTATTATGAGAATACAAAAATGCAAAAAATTATGGTTTATGTGTATCCTCTTAGACCTTTCTCAACCAATTTGGTTCCCAAAAAAACAAAATTATGCTCTTTACTCTGCTTCAGTTGATGAAAGAATTATTTCTGAAAACTTCTGGGACATCCATGATCCTATACCTTGCCTAAAAAGAACAAACAACTCTTAAACAAATTCAAAGTTTTCTGAATTTCAAAACTTTATTCCAGGAATTTGTGTTCCTTTAAGATACCTCATAATTATCTTCAATGCTTAAAAAATCATCATTGATTTTTTAACTAATTTTTGAGATTAAATTCAAAATTAAAACAAACTATCTGGTCTGTTAAAATTCCACAAATAGTCAATAAAACCAATAGCTTACCTAAATTAATTCTCTGACTGAAAAAAATCCAGATTCTCTTCATCTTTTGAATTCTCCTAATGGCTTTTTGACTGAATGGGAGCATCAAAATCCTTTGCATCTTCCAAGCCATTTTTATCCAGAATTACTACCACAGAATGGCCCTGATCCAACTTGATTCCATTATTGAACTTATTAACCTTCATAACAAGCACCTTTTGTGCTAGACCAAGATTTTTTATCATGAACTCTTTCTTGAGAATTTCTGCAAACTTATCCTTACCATTCCCAATAATGATAATGTCACATACCAAATAAAATAGGCTATAAGTTTTTCTTAAAAATACATGTGAATCAGCCTCACTAATTTTGAAACCAATATCTACTGATTTCTGGATGATGCTGTTATACCACCACCTAGATGACTGCTTTAATAAATAAAGCAATCTCTGCAGCTCGAGGAAATTTTCCCATTTCTCTGCTGTTAAGAAAATTCTAATGTAGATTTTTCATGTTTTCTGGTTTAGTTTTAACTGACCATTTTTTAAAACAATCAGGAAGTGAAATATACACAGTCTCCTTCCCCCCAAGTATTGAATTCAAGTATGATTTTAAAAATTCAGCTTTTGTGATTGCTGCACTCAACTCCACAGCAATGGAAATGATATACCTAAAGGGTAAAAATCTTCCAGTTTGAGAGAAATTCTCTTGGTATCCTATAAACTCTATTTCTGAAGCCTTGAGCAACACATCTTTCCTTGAATCTCTTCAAAAATCCATTATTATAGAAATTCCTATGAAAAACAAATCTGTCACCAAAAACTTTCTTTCCTTTTGCAATTGAATCCCACTTAAAAACTTCAAAAACACTATTATTCTCCAATGATTCAAAATTTTCATAAATAAAATTTTTCCAATTGGCTTTTTATTTTGAATTCATAGCTTGGAAAAATTTATTTGGTTTGAAACTCTTACCCATCTACAAAATTTACTACAGAATATTTTTCAACATACACTTTATCTAAATTTATCCTACCAATATTCTTTATAAGCATAATGGCAATTTCATTCCCCAAACCAATCCATTTTTGTTATCAATCTAGTCCTCCTTCTCAAATTGAGTGTATGCTCATGAGGCTCTGGATAATCAGCCTCCCCTCAAATATGGTACCGAACACTCCTGTGATACATCTGCCACCTCAGAATGCTCATAAAATTTTTCTATTTCTGGTGAAATAGATTCCAACAATACTTCTTGCTGCACTACCTTCAAAGAATTATAATCACTCATCTTGAGTGAAAAGGTGAATCCTGAAAATTTTAAATCCCTACTACAGATAAAATTTATTGATTATGGACAATATATATTATATTCCCCAATGATTCAATAATAACCAACATTCAATGCTGTTCTTGATATAGGGTCCTTTTTTACCACTAAAAAACAATGGTGCAAACTATAATACACCAAACAACCAATTTTTTGAAAATATAATTTTCTGGGATCTAACTTCCCAAACTCATAACAAGGACTATTCCCATTATCACTAACAATATTTTGCAACAAAACACTGCATAACAACTAAGCCCATGTGAAACTTTTTCAAAGAGATTGAGCCATGATAGTTCCAACTTTTTTTGGTAAAGTCCTATTCATTATCTCAACTGTTCCATTATTTTCTGGATTAGTTGCATTTTTGACTATTTTTGTGATACCATAATCAGCTAAAATTTTTCCTAATCCCCTACTCACAAACTCACCCCCTCTATCAGTGATTAACCACTTCATTTATTTCATAAAACCATTCTGTTTCCAGGATTTGGATATTATGAAATTTCCTCTGTGGTTTGATCCTTGGATCTCATTGTTTTCAAGAATACATTATTAGTTGCTTTATCAAATAGATTGATGGATTAATTTTCCCCTTCAAGAGAAATTGTGATGAATGGACCTTCCAAACCAATGAAAAATGTTTCTCTAAAAAATCCTATTGTGCTCTCTACTCTTTGAGAAAAAAATTAAAATCTCAGATGCTTAGTTAAAACTTTCAAAGTTTCTGTACTTTTCCTTATGAGGAGTTCTACAGTGAACAACTGTGCTTGGAGATGAAACTTTCAATACCTGTGCACAAATCAATTTATTCAAAACCTTTCAAAAAATAATGTTTCTTTTTTCCAAATCATAAAAATATAAAAAAACCACCATGCTTAAGAAATCTGATTTTGTATCCTTTTTTCCATGAAAAATTCAAAGATATGAGATTATAGGGCAAATCTGGCACATTTTTTTTAAAAAAAAACTTTCTCTAACCTCAAAATTGGTAAAGAATAAATTAATATTGAAAAGAATGATAATTTCAAAAAACAAAAGAATGCAACAAAAAAATGAATAATAATAATTATTATTATCATGAGGCCTATGTGAAAAGTTTTTGAAAATATTCTACTGCTTAAAATAAGCTGAACAAATATCATCTACAATTGAAATAAGTTTTGGACATCTTTTACTGGATATAAACCCACTCCAAAAGTTTCTATTGATCCAAAAATACATTATTAAATTGGAAAAAGAAGGAGTTTATCCCAAAATGGATGAACTTAGCACAAAAATGAAGAATATATCCCAAAATACATGGATTCATCAAGAAAGGTCAAATTTCACTCTTTTTAGATAAATTTATACATATTTCAATAATTTTTGCTTTTTCATTATAAAGGATTCATTTGAACTATTCTAAAAAAGTATTTCTCAGACTTACAAAATTGCTGAAGGTGAATAAATAAAATTCTTTAAGTTGTTTTTGCATAAAATTTCATCCATTTAATCCCTATTTTTATGATTAATTTTGCAAATATAAAAATTATTCAAATCAAACTGTTTTCTTCATAGCTCAAAAATTTGAATAAAAAATAGTAAAAATAAATGATTCAGATTTAGAATAACAAGAATTTTATTAACTATTAATCAAAACATATTATATCAGGTCAAATTTTCAATATTTAATGATAAATAATTCATGAAAAGGTTGAATAGAAAATATTAAAGATAAAAAATTTGAATTCATAATAAGTTTTTGTGATAAATGCAAATTCATGGAAATTAATTTTTAAAAAAAGTTCCCAAAAGTCCCAAGTGAATTTGCAATAATTGACAAGAAAAATCAGAATTTTTTAGAAGCTTGAAGAAATATTAAGTAAAAATTTTTATTGAAAAGAATATTGAGGAAGAAAATATTTTTCCTGTTTAGTTTGATTTTTCTAAAAAAAAATATTATCTTTCATTCAATTTGAAGGAAAAATAAATCAATTTCATCATTGTTGTATTTCTGTTCATTTATCATTGGTACTTTAAATTAAATTAACAGCAAAATTGCATCCAATTTCAAGTTTTTACAACATTTTATATATTATGGAATGTAAAAATGTTCAAAAATTTGATTGGAATGAAATTACTTTTGGTGAATCGGAAAAAACTCTTTGACTGATGGGAAACCAATAATAATTTTTGAAATTTTTACAAATTTCAAGGTTGAGGCAAATTTTTCAAATTTTCCATCCATAAAAACATGGTTTCTTTATTCATTTGAAAAATCCAAAGGGATATTCACTTTGTTCCAAAAAAACACGATTGAATGATAAATATCTCCCAAATTTATTTCACCCTAAGATTTATTTTCAATTTCCAAGGAAAAAGCTAAAAACACAGTTTAGTAAGCTTTTTCAAGCATTATAAACCTCAGAAAAACAACAATGGTATTTTTATTTTAATTCTATCACCATTGGGATATCTCTACTTAGGTTTTTTTATGCATCTCCCAAAATGAAACTTGAACTGAAATAACACATTTTGATTTATTTCAAGGGTAAATTTTGAAAAAAAGGCCAATTTGATTCTGTAGAATGAAAGAGGATAAATAAAAAATTGAATCAGAAAAATATAAAAAATGAGAATTCCATGCTGCTGTATTCCATTTTATTCATAAGGGTAATGCTAAATTCACAGCCCATTGAGCCATGGACATGAATCAAAATGAGCCGTGTGGCATGCCACACAACCACATTCAAGCCGTGTCCATGTCCCCATGGCTCAAAGAACCGTGTGGCCCACGCACCACGGTCCAGGGTTGTGTGGAATCCCACACAACACCAAATCGTGGTGAGCCAAAAAAAAAGGAATGAAAGGGTACTAACATTGGTTTTTTTATATCAGTGTTGTTCCAATAAATTGGTAGGGAAACAAATAATGGTAATTAATAGCTCTGAAATGTTAAGAATAATAATTGCAAATTGATTTTTCCAGAGGATCAAGATGATGAAAAAACCGGAGAATATCATGATTGCAATTGTTTTAATCAATTTTAGAACCATTAAAATTAGTTAAAATACAATTAAACCTTGAGAAAATTGGAAACAAAGCAGCTCAAAGTGCCTTGAATCATAAAAAAAAGTAGAATTCTTAAAAAATATGAACATCAGATTCTTAAAGAGATTGAATATGCATATATTTATGGTTTCAAAAACTTCCAAACTACCTCTAAAAATTGTCATCCCCATCATAGCAAGGAAATATAACTCAAAATTGATTTCAATTGGTTTTAATGGTTAGGAGAAACTCTCAATTTAAATATTTATTTCATAAAATTGAGTTATTTTTATCCTAACTCAAATACTTATAAATAAGAAAAAATACTGATGTTTCCACATTGTTTTTTTCCTCCATGAATATTTTTTTATTTCTTGAGTTTTTTTAATTTTTAGGATTTTACTTCTTTTCAAAAAAATATAAAATTTGATATATTTCAACTTTTCAGTTTTAGTTTAAGTAAACTAAAAATGCTTCAATAGCAGTTTCCCTCAAAAAAATTGACTCCATACCTTTTTTTAATTCTGGCACAACTTCTGGGGGGTTAACGGCTCCTATACAACCACCCAGGGGTTGTGCATGTTCGGAATGGCCTTTTGTAGTCGTCTATGGGCCCCCACGGCTCAAATGGGCTGTGTAGGGCCCTAAACAACTACCACACATTTGGGGCCGTGAATTTATCATCACCCCATTCATAATAAAAATCAAACTTAATTTCAAATTTTATATTTAATAATTTTTGAGGTGATGAATGACAATCAACCAAAAATATTCAAATAATAACTAATAAAAAAAGGTTTCATGGAATGAAATATATCCTCTCCTTAAGCTCTATTATTCTGGCCCTGAGAAATATAATATTTAAAAATGAATTAAATTCAAATAAATCTTCTTGGATCTCCAAAAATATTCCCCAGGATTGCAAAAAGATTTCCAGAAGATTTCAAAAGAAGGGTGTCTTCATATTTAGCTGATACGTACCAATCCTTTTTCCAAAAGTTTGCAAGCAAAACTGATTGATCATTAATCTTTTTAATGATTGAGGAAATCGGAGATTCATCTGTGAAATCAATTTTTGTATCTGATAACTGGTGAATGATCATTTTTTCTCTTTCTTTCCATTTTCTGAATAAAGCTTCAATAATTCCACCAAAGGTTTTATTTTCATTGTTTTGAGGGGTGAGTTCAAAATTGTAATACTTCTCAAATTCTTCAGAGAACAATGTCTTTTTTACAGAATTTTTCATATCAGCTAAGAAATCAACATTCATCCAACTATTTCTGTTAATTTTCTGTGATGGGGGGTGCCACATGATTAGCTGATTTAATTCATGAAATTTGCTAAGAATTGATTTTAGGCTTTCTGACATGTTCCACATTGCCTTGTCAAATTCCAACATGTAAGGATAGTACTTTGAGTTTTTTAATTTTCCTATTATATCTACTTCCTTACTTTCAATATAGTATTTTATCAGAAAATGTAAGATCTTGTGCAAAAGAGCGACTTCAGTTTGGTTTTCATAAGTGAATTCCCCATGATGTATTTGAAATTTGTATATTTTTTCCATCATTTCTTCTGCAAAAAATAGAATTCTTTTTTTGTTTACCAATTCATCACCCAAGTTCATGTGATCCCTTCTTAAAACTTGATTGAAATCTTTTTGAATTTTCTTCAAATAAATGAAATCAAATTTTCTTTTACGATAATTAATTTCAGTTTCAACTAGAAGCCATGATATATATCTGAATGAATTATGATTCATTTCTAGAAAAGTTAGAAAAATTAAAATTCAAAATTGAATTAATTCAAGAAATACCTTAGAATATTTTTAGTAAAACATGTTTTTAATTCCAAAATTGAAATTATCAACATTACTTACCTCCCAAAATTCCATGTATTGCATGTGTGAAGAGACTGTTCTTGAGGGTATCTTCATAGTCATAATTGATGTAAAGACTTGTGATATGACTAGAATACTTCTGGAGAAACCCTCCTACTGAGTAATTAAATATCAAATCTTGACCTTCTTCACTATTTAGGAAATACCTTAGTTCATAACCAGCTATTAGGCCATAATTTTTCAGAAGTGTAATATATAGGACCATAATATCATTCAATATAAATTCAATGGGTGTGTTTTTTTTATTAGAAATTTCATCCAAAAAATGTATGTTTCCAAGTATGCTATCAACTAAACTGCGCCATGATTCATATTTTTTTCCCTTCAAATTTTTATTTGGACTTGGATGCTGAAATTTTTCCAATTTATTTTCCACTGGATGAATATTTGAATTTTCTTTCAAAAAATGAGAAAACTTGTTCCATGTTTTGATAATTTCATATCTAAATTGATTAAATTTTTCCTCTTCAAAACCTTCAGGGTTTTGAAGATAGGATTTATTAAATGCCTTATGTATTGCATTTGTGATTAAATCTTCTTTCAGGCTTTTGATAAAAAAATATTTTTCAGATAAACCTGAACAATGAATCACCAAAAGCTATTGAAAATTACTCAACTCCCTTTTAATTTTAATTTTTTTTTTCAAATATAAATAAGGAATAAAGGTTCAGATAACATAGAATTGCTTGAGAATCATTCATCCAAATTACATATTTTGAGATGGTTCATCAGGGCTATCTCTTGCACCAATTCCTACTAGAAAAAGAAATAGCATTATATAATATTTGTAAAAATTACTCCCAAATTATTCTATCTTACTTTCCTTTCATATCTTGCTGCTTTGATTCTATAGGCTCAAAGATATTCAAACTGTCTTTGCCAGGAATTTCTGAAACAAAATTGTATTTTTTGTCAACCTCAAAAATACAAGGAAATATTTGTTTTGGAGATGCTGTTTGATCTATTTTTGATCACCTGCAGAATATTTCAGCATGCTGTGAGATTGCCAACATTCTTCCATGATTGCATCAGCCTCTAGAAATCAGGTTGGAAATTCAATTTTGTGAGTTACCCCCTGATAGTTTTTTCAAAATTATTTGAATATGGGAATCAAATCTTCTTAAATAGCACATACCCCTTCGACAATCTAGCTTTGTTTGCAAATCATAGTCCAAGGTGTCTAGTATGTTATTCTGCCTGATCAAACTGGCAAATGCTTGAGTTACCAAAACAAAAAAAGCAGTCAAGGTGCTGAGTTTCCATGAAAACAAATCGTGCCTCCACTTTGACTTCAATATTCTAGCTTTGCCTGTGTCGTTGTACAGGGGAAATGCTAAAGCTACCATGATGTACTGTTGAAATCTGGGCAAGAAGCAGTAGGAAAGGTCATTTGCCCAGCGATCCTGTGCTGGAGCAAACTTGACCCGGCTATTGAGAGGCGCCTTATATATTGCTTTGCGCCCTGCACTGCCTGACTGTCGGAGCTACGACAATTGAAACCTGGCTGCGCTGTCAGGTCTTTTCCTTCTCTACTGGGTCTGGTACGTCTCTTAAAATCCTGCTCCAATTCTCTTCTAATATGGTCCGCGAAGGCGATGATTGAAGACACTCGCCCTGACAGACGAGCGCAGCAAACCGTGACTCTTCAACGCAGAAGAGAATGCGCATGAGTTCCAACGGTCAAGGCCTAGAGGAACCATGACCAGAGCATGTAGTACACATTCATTCAAACTTCAACCTGTAAAGAGCGTTGACTGCAGTTCTTCTGGAAGCTTTGATGCGGTCCGATCGAGGGAGATTTTTTTGAGGTATGGCCGACTGTAAAGGTCTGGACTAAAGGTGCACAACGAAACTCGGAAGCCAGACAACGTCAGAGATTGACACCTTTAATAACCTGATCAATAACAAACGTACCTAATGGACAAATGTGTTGAAGGGTAACCCGAATCGAGTCGGCAAAGCACTGCGTAAACTCCAGACGCAGCGACATCTAAATATGGGTGAAAATCTCAGACTGATAGTGCGCAATATTGGATAAGCTCGTCGACACGAAATGGCGAAACGAGCTTCAGATAAGTAATACCTTGTAAGGCCGCATGTACTGCATTCTGGGAAATGCATACGCCGACTAAGATGGCCTAGCGGCGGGTTAAACCTTTTCCCATTCTTTACATATCTGATAGCGCATAATATTAGATGGACTCGTCAACACGAAACGATGAGATGAGTTTGAGGGGACATAATGTGGAGATGACAACCATGGGGGTCTTCATCCAAAACCAATCTACCCTCTTGTGTGGAAATCCAAGTGACTCAGACCAACCCAAAAGATTGACGCTTGGACCAATAACTACAAACTGATGTCATAGGAGTCCTATGTGCATGGTGGACTTGTGAGTGTTGTAGCTTATATGGGGAAAGTATAGTTTCCCCATCAATTCAACTCAGCTGATTGGGGAAACTATACTAATGATTCCAATTTCAGTGTACTATTAGAACAGTGAGAGGAGAAACACAGTAACATGACCTGTGCTCAATACAGTTAGGTGTTACTGTATACAAAGCCATAAGATCTTAGAAGAAAACTAAGAGAACTATAAATTAGCTATAAAAAACTCTGAGTAACTTTTACTGCTGTTCATCCTGATGCCATTTGATCACTTCAACTTGACTGTCAAGGTGTTATTTTCTGCAATGTGATCAGATCTTAGAAGAAAATTGATATCACTATAAAAAAAAATGTGTCATTTTCTACCAAGTGATTGGATCCTAGAAGAAAACTGATTTCACTATCACTAAAATATAAACCAGTTTGTTACCAAAAAATTTACATCTTTCCCCAGTGTGAAAAATATAGAATAGAAAAATACTGTTTCCAAATTTCCTAATACTGTTTTAATCTATCTCATAATATTCCTTATTGTTGTACACAAACTTAATTTGAAACTTATACACCTCTGCTGCCATTTTTATGTCTCTTTCATCCCATCTCCCTTTCTTCAAAGCCAAAATGTGGTTCAACCATTACCATTCTTATAAAAGGACAAAGGATTTACCCCATGTTATTTTGATCATTGAAACAATATTTTTCTTTCCTTATCACAATTTGCAAAAAAGTCAAAATTATAATTGATGGGACTTTTTTCCAATCTTTGCATAACCCAAGAAAAGAATGAAAATCTCTGCATCTTGGAGGTCATCCACCAACAAATCTGCAAAAATAATAACTCATGAAATTACCTATAATTTATGATTTTACCCTCAGCTTTCAAGATTTTCAAATAAGGAGGAGTCTTTCTCAAAAGACCTCTAGTGCCTCATCTAATCCTTAAAAAGGATTTTGCTCCAGCTCTAAAAACCATGGTAATTGTTACTTTTATATTTGGTCCTCCTTGTTTTGACAAACCTTTTGAAGGATAAATTCCTCCATTATTGATTTTAACATTTTCACTGAATATTCTCCCTCCATATCTTCCTAGAACCCATTTCCCCCCCTCACCCTCTCAAAATATTTCATTTAATGATCTGGAATTAACTTTCTGAAATATGGATGTTTCACAAGCTGGAAAAATCAAGATTCATCTCCTGTAAAATTACTACCAGAATCAGCGGGAGTTTTATGATCCATTGAGATAGAAAATTGCCTGGCTGTAGAAAGATAAAATTTTTTTTCAAGAACAGCCAAAAAAAACTGAGGGTTTGGCAGGTGGAAATGCAATTCTAAAAATAAACACTCCAAAAGAAACAGGAATCCAAAAGGCATCAGGACTTACTCACGCGCCAGAACAAGGAATCTGTGGTGCTGGAAGAAAATTTGCTTAGGGAAATTCTAATTTCCACCTCCTGTTCTTAGGTAAAATGGGACAAGTGGCTCAATTTTCAGACCCCATCTTCAGACCCCATCTTTAGCCTGATCCACCTGCACAAACATTTTTTTCTGATGACCCAGGCAGAATTTATTCCCAATTTCCAGAAGGAAACAAGGCCTCCTCTGCTGAAATATTATTTACTTCCCTCATCTAAAAAATTCTGTTTCCAAGGGACCAGAGGCCAAAAAGTGGAACCTCACGTTTTCAACCTGATTTAATCACAGCCCTCTGAACTTTTACTGTTTCTGTAAAGCTCCTTTCTCTAGCTTTTGAAACAAGAATTCAAAATAAAAGATGGAATAAAACTATGCTGCCTTGCAACAGGCTGGCCTTTGTGTAGTGAATTTCAATTTCTATTTTTGGGCTTGGATTCTGTCAGCCTACTACATTCTAAGGACCTTGAAATAATTTAACTACTAAAGGTTAGAGTGATCAGAAGAAATATATCATTTAAAATGATGCAGTAATGATCTTTAGGAAATGGATAAATCTAGTTCAAAGGGTTTGTGTGTTTTTGATTGATTAATAGATCAATTTAGAATAAAATAGAAAGAGGGTAAACAGTTATAAAAATTTCTCATTGGACTTTTGCATCCTTGTATTTACCTTTTCAATTCATTCTTTTTGGTGTTTTGAGCTATCAAAAATTTAAAAAAATGATTAAAGAGACTTTTAAAATTGTTTTCATATTTTTTGGATGTATTCTTTTACCTTAAAAAATTTATTGAAAAAATCAACAAATTCAAAAAATTCAAGTTTCTAATTACACTTTTGGATCCATTTCTTTACCTTTTCTTTGCCTTTTTAATTAATTTTTTTTGGAAATTCAAGATCTCAGGATGTTTATAAAACAAAAACAGAGCTTTATCAACATTTTTCTAGATTTTTTGGATGCATCCTGGGCCTCTAAAAATTGAATCCAATGTGAAAACACTTCAAATTAACACATCCATTGCAATTTTTTTTCTTTTTTCTTTTTCTTTTTCTTTTTTTTTTTACATCTGGAATAAAAAGTTTAACCAATTCTTTTTGAAAGTAATTCAAAATTGAATTCAAAAATCCAACTTAACAATTTTCTGACTGTTTTTCACATGTTTTACCCCTTAAACTATATAACACAATGAAAATAATTTAAAATAAAAGGGATGGTCTGTTGTTATTTATCCTTTATTGATTTCTTTACCTGTGAATAATAATGATGATCTGAAATAATATTTTAAGCTTCAGATTTAAATGGATTCTTTGAAGCATTTAAAAAATCATTTTTTGATAATTTTTGAGGCAATATGTGTGTCTCAAAAACCAAACCAAAAAAGCATCACAATGAACCCCTTTTGGGTCTTAGCCCCCTTCTAGGAGCCCTTTGGCATGCATAAATTAAATATTACTCAAACATTTTTCCATTGACCTCCACCCATCTTAGAGCCCTTCAAAAATCTTATAAACCACCACCTTGACTGTTTCCACCCACCAATCACCCCCCCACTACACCCCCCATCACCACACCCCCCCACTACCATACCACACCACCCCACTACTTTGCCATACCACCCCGCAACCATACCACACCACCCCTACCACACCAAAACTCACCACACCTTACCGCACCACACCACACCTCACCACTCCACTCCACACCACTCCAAACCACACCACACCACACCCAACTACACCAGTCCACACCACTCCTCTCCATACCAAACCAAAAAAAACAAAACAAAAGAAATCCTCTCCACTCATCACCACAAAACTCCACTCATTACCACAAAACTCCACTCATCACCACTCCACAAGCCACTTATCAGCCATCACCAATCCTCAATAAAAACAACTTAAAACTCCAAAACTAAAAAATAAATCCTCCTCAATTCAAGTCTTCCATCAATAATTCAATTATTTATCTCCTCAAAAATGGTTTTGGAAAATTATCAACTTTTTTCATCAAATATTCATCTAATCAATACACCTCAAAAATATATGGTGAAACTTTCCAAGAAGCAAGAAGCAAACCAAACCACCTTTCTCTCCCAGCTCCCAAAAATATGTGGATGAAATCTCCATGACTTTGCTTCCTTCTGGCTGAAACATATAACTGTCCAGGGATTCTTTTTTCTTCTTTAATTAATTTCACTTATCTTCCTCCAAATTCCCCTCCCACTTGAAATTCCCCATATTCTCCTATCTGCTTCATCTTTAGAAGATTTCAAACATATAGTCTCCTTCAAGTTGAAGTCTGATAATTGGCCAGCTCCAAGATTAGATCCACTTTGGACAGGCTTGGTGACCAAGGATTCCAAATCTTGGAAACAATTACTCAGACTAATCTAGAGATTGGTAATAAGTTTTTTTTCCCTCCAATAAAATCAAGCAGAAACATAAAAACAATCATAGTTGAATAAAATTTGATATTTGTATCCACGTTTGTGCTTTATTTTTTGATTTTTTGAATGAATTTTTTAAGGTAAAAAAATAAATCCAAAAAATATTCAAACTTTTTTTGGAAAGCTCTTTTTCTTATTCAAATCCCTGAGAGCTTAAATCACCAAAATAATATTAATTAAAAAGGCAAAGAAAAAAATCCAAAAGTGCAATGAGAAACTTGAATTTTTTGAATTTGTTGATTTTTTCAATGAATTTTTGAAGGTAAAAGAATACATCCAAAAGATATGCAAATAATTTTATAAATCTCCTTGATTTTTTTTTTGAACATTCTGAGAGCTTAATTAACCAAAAAAAAATGAATTGAAAAAGCAAATAAAAGGATTCAAAATTCCAATGAGAAATTTTTCTTTTTTATTTTTATTTTTTGATTTTTAAAATTAATTTTTTAAGGTAAAAGAATACATCCAAAGAACCTGAAGTAAAATATTATGAATCTCTTGGATTGGTTTTTTCTACTTTCTTGGACCAGAAATTACCCAAAAAAATTAATTAAAAAGGTAAAAAGAAAGATCCAAAGCTCCATTGATTTTTTTTTGATTTTTTTAATATTTTGATTACACTTTTGAAGGGTTTCTATTGCTCCCCAAATTACCAAATATTTTTCTGGAGGGTTTAAAACAGCCAGGTACTGGAGTTCGGCTTCAGAATACAAAAAAAGGAAACATTCTTGAAATTACTGTTAAATAAAGTATTTGTCCATGTATTAGCAATGGCACACCAACTTAAAATTCTGTGATTCAAAGGATTGCACCTGTGAGAAAATTAATTCCAACTTTTTTGGATAATTTGATTTAATTAAACATATTTTTGGGGAAATTTTGATGTTATTGAGCCTTGGAAGATTTCACCTTTTCAGGCTTGATAAGCCTTTGAAACTAGTTCTTTGTTCATTTTTGTGATTTGGTCAAATAAGTCTAATCCTATTTTTGAGGATTTTACACTGGCTGTTTTCTGATCTTTTTGAATTATCTGAGGTTTGAGAAATGATTTATGGATTTTAATACATATTAGGGCGTATCAAAGTTAAGCAAACCCACCATTTTTTAATGGCGCATTCCAACCCAAATCTGCCATTAAAAATCAAAAAAACCCCACTTATTTCACATCAGATGTGTCAAAGTTACCTGAAAATAAATGGGTTTTTTCAAATAAATTATATGAAGGCCTTCAAAAGCTCAACCATGCTTGATTCCAAATCATCACCCCTTGTTTCATCCTCAAACCTTTTTGGAACAATTCATCACTCTCATTGCTTCATGGCTATTCTCATTGCTTCATTGCTATCCTCATCAATTCATCACTCTCATTTCTTCATTTCTATCCTCATCACTTCATTACTATCATTGCTTCATTGCTATACTCATCACTTCATCACACTCATTGCTTCATCACTATCATCATCACTTCATCACTCTCATTGCTTCATTGCTATCCTCATCACTTCATCACTCTCATTGCTTCATTGCCATCCTAATCAATTCATCACTCTCATCGCTTCATTGCTATCCTTATCACTTCATCACTCTCATTGCTTCATCACTATCCTCATCACTTCATCACTCTCATTACTTCATTGCTATCCTCATCACTTCATCAATCTCATTGCTTCATTTCTATCCTCATCACTTCATCACTCTCATTGCTTCATAGCTATCCTCATAACTTCATCACTCTTTTTGCTTCATTGCTATCCTCATCACTTCATCACTCTCATTGCTTCATTGCTATCCTCATCACTTAATCAATCTCATTGCTTCATTGTGCTTCATCATTTAATCACTCTCACCTTGCTTTATCACTTTGATCAATTTATTGCTTTCATCACATCCATCCTCTCATTGCTTCATTGCCTCATCACTTCATCCCCCCTTTCATCACATCCTAACTGTCATTGCTTTATTTCTTCATCACTTTGTCCCACTGGCTGTTTTAAAATGTCCCCTAAGCAACACTCACCCTTCAATTCCACTCAACCTAAGCAAACATCCCCCAGGAACTCAACATCCAACAATCATTCCCCGTCAGGTTCCAAAGGCTCAAGTCAGCTCAAGAGAGCTGATTAAATCATCCTTGTAAACTGGCTCAAAATTCTGTCCAACTACAATGCTTGCTTTGGATCCAACAATGAAACACAAGTTGGCAAACCTCCATCCTCTAAGGTTGATGGTTATCTCCTGATGGCCAATGAACTCAAGAATGAAAGCAAAGGTAGGCTGGATCTTTCATCCAAAAGGATGCTGGAGCAATTCAAGAAATATTGAACAAAGTACAAAAAAGCCCAATCAATGTCAATTTCCACTGCCTTTGGTATCACCAACTCCAATAAAGCCAAGGGAATCAACTTGGTTGTTGATAATTTTGACTCCATTTGTCCTTTTTATGTTCAAATGGATGAAATCTTTGGAAAGAAGGCCAATATCACCCCTTTAGCGGCTTTTGATGCCCAACAATAAGATTCAGTTGATTCTGAGGACCTGGCTGTCAATGCTTGGCCTAGCAATGATGGCCCCAATGAAACCTATGAGTGGCCCCAATCTGATGTGGAGGAGGATATTCCAACAGAATCAGCTCCAATCACGTCTACATCAGCATTGATCAACAATTCAAACCCTTCCTTGGACCCCTCACTTCCTTCTTTGGATTTCTCTCTTCCTGGGGTGGAAGAACTTAACAACTTGGCCAACAAGGAGCAAGTTATTCCTGTATCACCACCATTGGAATCATCTGCTCAATTAAGGAACCAAGATCTTTTCTCTTCTTTCTGTTTAATCCCTACTGATTTAGATTTTAAAAAAACAGGCTCATCCGTTCCTGAAAGGCTGAATACTCAAACCAATGGGGCCTCCCACATCCCCTTCAAATGAGAGCAATGATGTTTCCACACAAACCTCCTCTGCAAAGGGAAAGCAAAAGGCCTCCAATTACATCAAACTCAACCCTAAAAGCTTTCAAAAGCAGAGAAACACTTTAAATTTTTCTGGCTTTGAGGATATCATGGAGAAGAAAGATGAGAGTTTGGCTCATCGACACAAGTTTGATGCTGAGTGGAAAATCAAACAGGCCAAGCTGGAGTTTCAAAAAAGGAAAAGGAGAAGGATCAAGAGCAAGAACAACTCAAAAAGGAGAGGTAAAGGCTAGCCATGGAACAAAAAGATAGATTATTGGTAGCCATGGCATGTATTGGTAGCAGTAAAGCTGTGGATGAAATAAAGGAAATTACTCAATTTCTTGGTTTGTAAATATATTTAGTTTGATAAAAATTTTACAAATAAAAACAAAAAAAAAAAATGATTTCAAAAATGTTAAAGAGTATTTTTAACACCACCAATGAAAAAATCTTTTTTATTTTATTTATATTTTTTTCCCAAGATATATTTTGCCACTGGCCAAGTGCTTGCTAGTGTTTTGAGTTCTTCCATTGATTTTCATGGACATGGCCATCCTAGTATGGGTGGCAGTATTCACTGCAGGAAAAGTACAGTTTTTGTACTTGTTTGCTGCCCAAACCATTTTCAAAATACCCTTTTTTTTAAATGAATCCCAAAACCCAAGTCTGGGAAAACAAATTGGCCATGGGATACTTGATACTCATCATTGTTTTTGATAAGTTGTCCATTCAATTCTTTTGTTGGGACCAAAAGTAAAAAGGAATAGTCAGAGAAATCACCTTGGTCAATATGGGGTGAGTTGTAGAAGGAGTCTGAGTTGAAGGTGATCTGAGGTGAGCAGTCAAAAGCAGTAAGGCCAGATCCAAATTCCAATGAGGAGAAGGAAGGGATTTTTTTGTCCATCATAGCTTCATGGTTGGAACCAAATGCAAGTTTGGCTAATTTTTGAAACATTTGGCCCAATATTTGAGAGACTTTGTCAGACCTAAGGTTCAAAAAATAATACTCTTTAGAGGAGGATTTGACAGCATCTTTCTTAAAATATTGTCCAAATAGTTCAGAAGGGTCCATCAATTTTTTCCATCCAATTTCCCACATTTTCCCACCCCAAGATCTTGAGGGACCAACAGTGTTGAAATATTTTTTGAATTGGTGAAGGAATTTTGTTACTGAGTTGATGTCCTTCTTCTCTTGCTCAGAGAGTTTATTCAAAGGGATAAATTGTATGATGGAAAACATAGCCTCATGATCCAATTTATCTTGAACATATACTTTTCCAGAGCTGAAGAAATGGAATAGTTTGATCTTCTTTTTGGCCTGTTCCAACTCTTCAGGGGTGGTTTTTGACTTTTCTTGACAATGTAAGGATAAAGGTTCAAGGGGCATAGTTTGAGTGAAGACCAAACAACCTTTTCATTAATTTTTTCCTCAGTCACTTCCAATGAAATTTCTGAATACCCTATTTGAGCCCTCCTTCTCTGGCCAGCCCTTTTCCTCCCACTTCTCTGTATGTTTTTCAAACTATCTCCTTCCATCTTTTTCCATACCAACAGTATAATTTGATTTGGGTGAGGATCAAGATGGAAATCCATTAGTTGTGGAATTTTGAGTTTGGTGGGTGAAGAATTGGCTGTCAATAAAAGGTGGTCAAAGAAGTGGAATGTCTGATTGCATTGCATTGAATAAAAAAAGCAAAAAAAATGGTCATTAGTCTGGTATAAACCACTTAGATGACCAAAAAACATAGAAAATAACAAAAACAATACCAGCTATTCTCCTACCAAAAAAAAAATCATCAGTCCAGTGTAAACCACCTAGATGATCAACCAACATAGAAAATAAGAAGAAAGCTACCAGTAATTTCCTACAAAAAAAAATGTCAGTCAACTTCTCAAGAACTGGGAGGAGGAGGAGGAGCTGAAGGGGGGGAACGTCACCGGTTGGTCAATTGATTGATTGATTGACAGGCAAGATTGATCATTTCCAATCAACAACAAGAAAAAATTTCTTGCCAATCAATCAGGGGCTAGGAGAGGAGGAGGAGGGGCTCACCTTGATGGATTAAATAATGGATCCAGGGGGGGCCTAAAGGTTGAATGATCAAAGTATCAGAAAACGGTGAGGGGCAGGAAGAGGATGAGGGGGGAGGGGGTTTACCAGGGTTAGGAGGAGGGGAGGCAGTGAGTGAGGTGAGGTGATGTGGAGGTGGTTGGTGAGGTGGAGGTAATGGGGAGGTGGAGATGATGTGGAGGTGGTGGTAATGGGTGAGGTGGTGGTTGTGGGTGAGGAGGAGGAAGTTTACCGGTGAAGATGGACCAGTGGTTTAGGTGGAGGTGATGGGGAGGTGGTGGTGATGGGTGAGGTGGTTTTTGTGGGTGAGGAGGAGGAAGTGTACTGGTGAAGGTGGACCAGTGGCTTAGGTGGAGGTGATGAGGAGGTGGTGGTGATGGGTGAGGTGGTGGTTGTGGGTGAGGAGGAGGAAGTGTACCAGTGAAGGTGGACCAGTGGTTTAGGTGGAGGTGATGGTGAGGTGGAGATGAAAGGGAGGTGGTGGTGATGGGTGAGGTGGTGGTTGTGGGTGAGGAGGAGGAAGTGTACCAGTGAAGCTGGACCAGTGGTTTGGTGGGGTGAGGTGGTTTTGAAGTTTTGGTTTTTGTCTAAGTCCACCAAAAAAAAAAAAAAAAAAAAAAAGGAGTCAGCCTAGGATTCTTTGTTAAACAACCAAAACCAAAAAAAATCTGTGATTTTATCATTTACCTATTTTAAAACCCAATGCTACTCATCAAAGTGAGCAAGTTTGAGGGGTAGGTTCTGCTCTCTCATTGCCAAAGATGAGGTAGAAGATTAGGCTGGGATGACTTGAGGAGGATCAGGAATATCTTCTTCAAATATTTTTTCCCATTCATCTTTGATGTTGGCAAGAAGGTTGTGAAGGATTACACAACTCATAATCCAGTTGATGAGGAACTTCATGTCTTTTGAAGATTGGGGCTGGTTTCCCATCTCCATCAAGCTGTCCAATCTTCCTTTCAGTATTCCTATGGAATGCTCAATCCAAACTTGTGATTGGGAAAGATGATATTTGGAATCATTTTTGGCTTGATCATTCGTTGAAACATTGCCTTATGCTGGAACCACACATTTCCCGCTAGCATAAGCTGAACTTTCCAGAAGGTATTGATCTTTGTCAAAGTAGTTATCTGGTTGTTGGGCAATCCGCATCCAATTGAAATAATATGAATCATGACAAGAACCCAGAAGGCCAGAATGGAGGGATATGAACTTCTTGTTTTTATCACAAAGAATTTTTAGTGCCACAGAGTATCTATACAAACCAATCAAAAAAATGTGGTCATTTTATTATCAAAGGCTTTGGAGAGGAAATGAATCAATTGCTTTTTTTTCCAATCAAAATAATGGTTGCCATCTAGCTTGGGTTTTTGACTCAAGGGGATAGTTGTTCCATCAACAAAATCAATGCAACCAGGAAAGCCTTCAGTCTCAATTACTTGAGATATCTCCTTGCGGTCTTCTTTTGTTGGCCAAAAAAGGAAAGAGCAACAGAAAGATAGGATAAAAATCATGAATCTTTTGGTGTATAAGTCAATCAATCCATAACTGACCAAGAATAGATTTTCTAATTGATGAATTTCTTGTCCATTTCTATTTGATCCCAATCTACAAAGAGCAACAGCCAGTTGGATAGCTGGATTGCATTGAGGATTGCAAGAATTTTTCTGGAAGATGGGGTGGTCTTCAATCATCTCCAAAAGTTTCATGAAAGAAGGCAATAAAGTCTGGAACAGTTGCTGGAAGCTTAATTTGGGCAGTAGGTGAAGCTTTTTCCTTTCATAAATAGGTTTGTGGAGAGTGTGTCTTTGTGGAATCATGTATTTCTTTTCCAATAGATAATTCAAAGCTAACCAAGTTGATTCCAAATTGGAGTCTGAATTCAAGTCAAATAATAAAAAATTTCAGTCAGATTTGTTGCTTTTCAACTTGATGCTGGGAAGTTTGATTGGAAATTTTGAGAAATATGGTGATGTGATGATGATGGGATGTGTGTGAAGCAATGGAGATTTGAAGCAATGGAGATGTGAAGTGATGGAGATGTAAAGCAATGGAGATGTGAAGTGATGGAGATGTCAAGCAATGGAGATGTGAAGTGATTGAGATGTGAAGCAATGGAGATGTGAAGTGATGTAGATGTGAAGCAATGGAGATGTGAAGTGATGTAAATGTGAAGCAATTGAGATGTGAAGCAATGGAGATGTGAAGCAATGGAGATGAGATGTGTGTCATGCGTATGGATTTGATGAGTTGGAGGTGTGGATGTGTGTTTTGCATTCCATGGATGGTGGATGGATGAAATGGCGGGTTCAATGTTTGAAACCCACCATTTTGAAATAAACAAGTTAGGGGGTATGTATATTTCAGAAACCCGCCATTAAAAATGGCGGTTTTGGTCAACAAAAATGGTGGGTTCCTCATGGCGGTTTTGCTAACTTTGATACGCCCTATTGAATCATAATTTATTCCCATATCTGTTTTAACACCTTTTTCAGGTTTATTTTCAATTCTTCCAGTTTGGACCTATTTATGCACAGCTTTCAACCTGTGTACTGGCAATGGAATGGATTGTGTAATACTTTGCGAAGGAATTTGAGATCCTGGGGCTGTCTTTATTTCCTTGGGCTGTAATTCAGGTGTATTAAGTTTCTGGTAATCAACCACAAGATGAATTTTATCCAGGCTCTCCAACAGTTGCCACACCAAAAACAGCCCCTCTTTGTGATGGAATACCTCAATTGGCCTTTGAATTTTCTAACCCCCCCCCCCCTGTTCTACCCCCCCCCTTATTTTCCCCACCCCCCTTTTCTCCCTGAAAATCCCTCTGATTAAACTCCCCCTATTAACTGCCCCTCCTTTCCGCATTTGGCACACCCTTCCTGGGAATTTCCCATCTCTGTTACCATGGCCTTCCCCCCCATGATAGCTGTGGCTTCTTCTTCCTCTATGGAAGCCGTGGCCTGTATTTTTCTCCACTCCAATTTGAACTTATACATTTTTGTCTCTTTTCATGCCACTTTTGGTTCATCTTGCCCAATAAATTTCCTCATCTGGATCCAGATGCCTTGGAGTGGTGTGGTTTACACTGAAGTTTCTCTGGGTGATACCAGGATGTTAAATAGTTTCCCAAGCTCCAATATGGGTTTTCACAACAAGTAACACCTAGAAATACGGCTACCTCACTCATCAAGAGAAAGAATAAGCCTCTGTCTATCCAAATTCACACTAAAATCCTCAGCCATGCTTTTCATTCACAACTTCTCTGTTAATCTTTGTTATTTTCCTCAAAGGAAAATCACCGTCCCTGTTTTCCAACATCCACTCTTGCTAATTCCGCTACCTTTTTTCAAGCATTATAAATTAATTACCATGTATTCTGAGCTTTTCAAAGTCTTCCCAACTGTACTTATTATTTAAAATTACACACTGCAATTCCCTTTTTGATTGAATTTTTTTAGCCCAGTGTCACACTCCAAGGTTAAGGTTTATTGTCTTTCCCACTTTCAAATATCCTTTTCCTCAGTAACGTCTACCTCATTCCATAAGCATGACACAAATAAAGCACAGAATCAATGTGAACTCTATACTGGTCAACCATCCATTCAAGCTTTGCTCTTCTACCCTGGGGATCATCAACACTTGGAATTCCCTGCTTTTTCATGCACTCACACTATTTTGCACCCATGCCTAGAAATCCATATTAACTTTATAGTTTGAAAATGGACTAGTGTCATGCTTCAATCTTAAGGGTTATTTTCTTCTTCACTTTGACATATCCTTTCCTCACTGCCATCTACCTCATTCCTTAAGCGTGACATAATTAAAGCACAACATCAATTGTTCCCTCTGCTTAACTACTCTGAATTGCGTAACAACCTTCCAATCTTGGCGGCTGACTCAGTATATACTTGCAAATCTTGCAGTTAACTCTACTCCAGTCAAACCATCAACTCAAGCTTTGCTCTTCCACCCTGGGTATTATCAACCCTTGCACTTCCATTCTTGGTCACACACTCACACTAGTTTTCCCCCATGGCTAGATAGCCACACCAACTGTACAGTTTGTAAATGGACTAGTTTGTTACCCTGCATAAACTAAATCTTCAAATTTTCATTGTTTCACATTTCATTCCTTCCTTTCCCATCCTTTATGTCCTTTTATGCTCAGATTCTATTGTCTTTCACCTATGCTACAACCTTGGAAACAATTGCACTGTTATTTCATTTCCCATTCTGTTCATGTCATTCATTTACTCATTGCCTCCTAGCTGTAGCTAGCCATCTATCAGGTTTTATCTGGTCACCTTTGGATTAACTTATAAAGGATATGTTGCCTGCCTGAAGATTTTCTCCTCTGTTAGTTAATTTCATACATTCTTGCATCTTGCTAAATCCAGTCATCACATCTGGCTTGGCTTTGGTTTCCCTTCTATTTGAACACTTTTCCCCCTCTTGCTGTTTTTTGAGCCACTCAATCATAAAGTTTGCATTTTGCAGTCAGTCTTGCTACCTTCCACTTGCCCTTTTACTCAGTCTCTCCTTTTTGTGCTCACAATCATCTAATATTGCCCTATAGTACGTGGGGTGGTTGTGTGACAGTAAATTAACTACCTCAACTTCTCTACTGTAGTTTCCCAACCTATAGTAGATTTCTTCTTTTACAATGTCACGTATTTGCTCAACTGGGAATGCTTCCCTCACTCATTACAATGATGAAATTCATTGGTTAGGTAGAACCAGCACTTCTTGGACCCAAAAGCCTTTAGATCCTGTCCCTTCTTCTAAATCTCCTTTGTTTAAACCTCTCAATGATCCACTTTCTCCTCAACAGGAAGCTCCGGTGGACCCTCTCAAAGAAATAAAAGATTCCAAAAACTCTTCCAATGAAACCTCAACTCATGGTAGATCAAGGGTTTGCACTAATGCTCCCAAGACCAAAGCCTCAACCTTGCTCTCAACCCTGATCCAGGATCTTAATCAAAATTCCTTGCAATCTGTTCCAAATGGGCCTAGCTTCTGTACTCTGGGCGTGAAGCAACCTGATCATTTTACAGGGGAAAACTCCCATAAAATTAGATCATATTTACAGTCTTGTAAAATAATCTTCTCAAAAAATCCTTGTAATTTTCCTACTGATAGACAAAAAGTTATGTATGCATATTCCTTACTTTGTGGAAGAGCCTTGCAGTGTTTCAAACCCTACCTGAAACTATTATCTAATACCAGTCCAACTTGAACTCTCAACAATTGGGACAATTTTAAGCAGCAACTGTTCACCCTGTTTGGAGACCCTAATGAATTCCAAAATGCAGAATAAAAGCTTAATAACTTAGTCATCAAGTTGAATAGTAGAGTTTCTGTTTATATCTCCAACTTCCAAACTCTGCAGTCTTGCATCCAATGGAAAAAGGAAGCTCTTTTATTTCACTTTGGAAAATGTTGACCAGCACGCCTAGGGACATAAGACAACCTCCCTTCAGCAGCCAATTGACCGAGTGATTGAGCTTGATAATGGATATCATTACAAGAACCACTCTTGGTGAAACAACCATGGATTGTCAATATTGGCTCCAAAGGCAGACAACTCTTCAAAGCCACACTTGAAGAACCCAAAACAACCCAAATCAAATCCAACCTCAAACTCCAACCCAAAAGGGAATGCCATTTCCAAAACTCCCAAATTCCTGGAAAAGGAAACCGGGATGCTCCAGAACAAGGAATGGCTAAGCAGAGAAAAGAATGGGTTGTGTATGTATTGTGGAGGAAAACATGATGTTGATAGTTGTGCAAAGTTGCTAAGCAGTCAAAAAATTAGCTTGTAGTTTTTCTAATACTTGAAAGGCAAACTACATATTATCTAAATTACAGAAAGTCAATCTTTCCGCTTGCAAGTCACTAGGTGCTCCAAGTTCAAGATTTTTCCTCTTCAATTACAACCATACTCCTTAGCTTGTTTTGCTTGATTCCAGAGCTAATTTTTATTTTATAAGTGAATCTTTTGCCACTTCCAAAAATCTTAAACGTCCCAAGATAGATAAGTTTCCCATCTATGTAGGAAGTAGTGCAACCAAGCCATCTCATTGGGTTTCCCAAAAGGAAAAATGGAACTTTTCATTTTCCAATTTCCCCAGCTTCAAATGGGATTTATTTGTCTTGGATATCCCCAGAATGGAAAATACCATTCTAGGCCATGAATTTCTATTTTACTGGAATCCAGATATGAATTGGCAAGAAGGAGTAATTAACCTTCAAACCTTGCAAGCCCAGGACTCTAAAAATTCTTTCAAAAAGGAATTCAAAAAGCTAACTGACGCTGTCATTTAGTTGGATGAAATTTTTCCGCCAGAAGATTTGCAATATCCTGAACTTCATTCCTAAGTTCCCTCTTCAGATTTAGGAGTTATTGCTTATTTATCCATTTTACCTCTTCCTTTTTTCTTTGAAGAGAAACAGGTGCCAACCAAATGGATTATTTTGAGCTCACAAATCCTCTTGCATTGTGCAAGCACTTCAAATACGGTGTAGAGACTCCTGTGGGATTATGTAAATAACTTAGCAAATAGCTTGCTGGCAGTCCTTGAAGGGGAATTTAGTATTACTTCTACTCCTTTAGATTATTAGTAACACTAAGAGTGGTTTTGAATTGCCTGCCCTTCTAGTACTATAGTAAGTCTGCACAATAATTTATTTAAATTAATGGCTGGTTTCTTTGAGACTTAGTATAGGTCTCAGATCAGATCTTGATTGGTTATTAATTGTTATTGGTAGGGTTGTTGAAGAATGGACCAGATGTATTGGCTTATTTGTTAGTGGTTGATCAGATATGTGTGATCTTTAACCAATATCCCAATATTAAAGGGTTCAAGGGTTTTATCAAAGGGGTGGTTCAGGAGAGGACCCAAGGATGGGTTTACCCACAGGGGGATGGGTAGAGGAAAAAAAAGGGTTGGCAGTCCCTTTTTGTTTTGCTCTCTTTCCTTGAAAGGGTAATTATTGAGTGATGGGTGGTTTCCTTTAATTTGGTGCTGAATAGTTCAGGTCACAGAAGAACCCTTATTCAAAGCACCTAATGTGCTGTTTTCAATGGTTGATGAGGTTATAGAATCGGTCTTTGATTTCCTTTTTTTTTTTTATTGTTACACTGACAATCTCCTTTTTTTTTATATCTGGGTAGGACCACAGATGATTGGGTGGTAATTGGATGATGAGTAGTTGATGAGTGGGTGGAGCTCCTGGATGGTGGATGATGATGGTGATGGTAGTGGGGGATACAACCTGGATAGGGCAGAGAGGCCCTCCTTAGATAGAAAATCTGGTCCTCAGGGGATGCTCAGGGCTGCCCCTGAGGGTGCCCTGGGGCTTCCCCTGTTACAGTGGGATACAGGTACATGAGACATTTTAGCTGGTTGGGAAAATCTAATACAGTTACATGAGGCATTTCTGCTGGTCGGGAAAACCTAATACAGTTACATGAGGCATTTCTGCTGGTTGGAAAGAGGTTGTACTGGGGTTACATGCAGGCACTTGCCTACATTAATTGCTGTGTAGTGCTGGGTTGAATTTGTGCTGTGGTGAACTGGTACTGGTGGGTTGTTTGGATCTACATGGTCCTAGCTGCCTGCATATATTGCTGGGTAGTCCTGTGGTATTTTCACTGGTGGTTGTTTGGTTACACATGGCCCAGAATGCCGGCATACATTGCTGGGTAGTCCTGTGGTGCCTGTACTGGTGGTTGTTTGGATCTACATGGCCCTAGCTGCCTGCATATATTGCTGGGTAGTCCTGTGGTATTTGTACT
This sequence comes from Puccinia polysora, assembly GCA_025617555.3. Taxonomy (NCBI): domain Eukaryota; kingdom Fungi; phylum Basidiomycota; class Pucciniomycetes; order Pucciniales; family Pucciniaceae; genus Puccinia; species Puccinia polysora. Next base: position 31,984,127 of record CM062624.1, on the reverse strand, counting down.
GGTGGTTGTTTGGTTACACATGGCCCCAGACTGCCTGAATACATTGCTGGGTAGTCCTGTGGTGCCTGTACTGGTGGTTGTTTGGATCTACATGGCCCAGACTGCCTGCATACATTGCTGGGTAGTCCTGTGGTGCCTTGTACTGCTGGGTGTTTGGTTACACATGCTACTGGCTGCATAAATTGCTGTGTGGTGCTGAGGGTTGTTGGTACTGGTAGTTTATTTGGTATCACATGCTACTGGCTGTATGTACTGGTTGTTGTTTGGTTACACATGGCCCAGACTGCCTGCATACATTGCTGGGTAGTCCTGTGGTGCCTTGTACTGCTGGTTGTTTTGGTTACACATGGCCTTGCTTATGGTTCTGAGTATACAGGTGAGGTGATTGGTTGTATGTTTGGTTGAGGTGTTATGTTGGGATGTTACTGGTATGTCTTTAGGGATTCCAAGTATACACATATGGCCTTTCACTAGTTTGTGATACCTGGGTGTGATATGAGCTGTCCACAATTTATTTTGGCTGTATCTTCTAAACCATGAGAGATAGAGGGGTAGTTTGGCTGGGTGACTATGGGTTATTTTTGGTGTAGAAGTTAAATTTATGATTGGGATTATATTTATACTTGAAAATTGAGTCTGATGGCTATAGATTAGGTTTGGTCTACCACAACGGTGCTCAGAGATGAAAAGATTGAAGATTTAGAAATCATTTGAGAGTCTTTACCTTTGGTTTATCATGACCTTGCTGATGTCTTCTCAGCTGTAAAGGCAGATAAAATTCCTCCTTCCCTTTCTGATGATCACAGGATCAAAATTACTGGCCCACCTCCAGCACCCGTACCAGTCTACTCTCTCTCAAATCAAGAATCAGTTGCACTTCAAGAATACATTTCAGAAAATATATCAAAAGGATTTCTTTGACTAAGCAATTCAAATACTTGCTTTCCCATCCTATTTGTCCCAAAGAAATACTGTGGCTTTTGCCTTTGTGTTGACTACTGGAAACTGAACCATGTAACCCAGAAGAATGCCTACCCAGTACCGCCTATGTTGCACCTCCTCAATCTCTTCCATGGAGCTTCTTATTTCTCAAAGTTAGCCCTTTGAGCTGCTTACAACCTAGTTTTCATTTCAAAAGTTCATGTTTATTTTAATTCAATGAGAACACAGTTTGGCAGTTAGGAGTATACTGTCATGACTTTTGGCCTCTGTAACACTCCTTCCACTTTTCAAAATTTTGTCAATGACATTTTTTCTGAACTTGTAGAGAAATAAATTGTGGTGTATCTTTATGATATACTATTTGACTCAAGTACTCTTAAAGATAACATCACACATGCACAAGAGGTGCTGCAGCAACTTCAAAAGAATAACCTGTTTGCAAAAGCCTCTAAGTGTGAGCTTCATACTCATTCTCTTCAGTTTCTACCTGTCATAGTCTTGCAGCAAGGACTATTGATGGACCCAGCCAAGATTCAGAGCATATTTGACTGCCCCACACCTTCTTCAGTCAAATCACTTCAAATTTTCCTTGGTTTCAGTAATTTTTACAGGAGATTTATTGAGCATTATTCCAAGAAAACCGTGAATCATACTAACCTGCTTCAGAAAGACACTCATTTTGTTTTTAAAAAAAAGCTGGTTTGGAGTTTGAAGCTCTAAAGAAAGCCTTGACCACTGCTCCAATACTTGCTCACGTCAACAAGCTAGCTTGCACTATTGTGGAAACAGACGCAAGCAACTATGCAATTGCAGGAGTAATCTTGCAGTTTTCTTCCTCTTCTTCCCTCTTTCATCCCGTAGCTTTCAAGTATTGCAAATTGCTTGCTTCAGAGCTTAATTACAAGATTCATGACAAGGAACTTCTTTAAATTGTTTACTGCTTGAAGAAATGGTTTTAATACCTTTTGAGCCTCATGGAACCCTTTGAGGTTTTGACTGATCACAATTATCTTAAATATTTCATGAGCTCAAAATTCCTTACATGCAGAAAGGCACAATGGTCCAAGTATCTCTCCAAGTTCAACTTTACAATCATGTACTTCCCCCGGAAGCAAGGAGCTTTCCCTGATGCTTTATCACCTTGAGACAAAATTCCGCCAGGGGGTGGAGCACCTTCTCCAATAAAAACCCTGAAAACATTAGGACACTCTTATAAACCCAGTCTTCCCAACTCAGTTCAATAATCACTCACCTTTGAGACATGGCTTACAAACTTTGAAAAGCTCAACTAGATGACCCCAATTGTAACAAAATTTGCTAGAATGCAAAATTATTAGATAGTGAATACAGTATTGATGAGAATGATTACATATTTTATAAAGACAACATAGTAGGACCTAATAACCCTTGCATTAATTTAGATATATTCAAGTCTTGGAATGATTCTCTGCTCACTGGTAATAATGGGCAGGATAACATCTACCAATTGATTGAACAAGACTTCTATTGGCCTGGTATAAACAAGGAAGTAAAAAAATATGTTAGAGCGTGCTATGATTTCAATTTTAAAAAGTACTTGAAACACCGGAAGTATAGGCTGCTCCAGCCACTTCCAATTCTGCCTATTCCTTGGCACTCGCTGTCTATGGATTTCATTTTGCAATTACCCAGTTCTAGTGGCTATGATGCTATTTTAGTAGTAGTAGATTGCTTTTTGAAGATGGCTTTATTTCTTTGCAGTAATGTGACTGCCTCTTTGGAAGACTTAGCTAATTTATTCATAGAATATTTATTTTCAAACCTGGCCTCCCTTATAATATAATTAGTGATTTTGGAGATTTTTTTCCTCTAGCTTCTGGACCTTGCTATTCCAAAATTTGAAGATCACTTGCAACTTATCAATGGCTTACCACCCAGAAATATATGGGCAAACCCAACAAGTTAATCAAATTCTCAAAAAATATCTTTAAATGTATGTTGCCTATCAACAGGACAAATGGTCGCAATGGCTCACATTAGCCAAGTTTTCCTCCAACAACTCCACTCATTCCTCCACCAAACAGTCACCCTTCCAGACTCTTTATGGTAGAAACCCAAATTTTTCATCTATTCATGTAGCACCTTCTCAACCTGCTGCCAATTACCTTAATCACATTCAATCCCTTCAATAGCAACTTTGAACCAACCTTGAAGCAGAAAATAAGTTCTACAAGGAGCAAGAAGACCAACTTTGCACTATGGATGCAACCTTTGTGGTAGGAGATCAGGTATGGCTCAATGCTTGCAACATTTGCAGTACTCGCCCAACCCAAAAACTCTCTGAACAGAAGCTTGGCCCCTTCAAAGGTGAATCAGTCATCTCTCCCAATGCTTTTAAACTTACCTTACCTGCAAAATGGAAAGGTATCCACACGGTGTGGAGACTCCTTTGGGATTGGGCAAAAGTTTAGCAAATAGCTTGCTGGAAGTCACTTGAGGGGGAATTTAGTACTACAACTATTGATAAGATAGATGAAGAATAAGGGTGGTTTTGAATTGCCTGCCCATCTACTTACTATAATAGTCTCACAAAAATAAAAGAAAAGAGATTGGTGGCTGATTTTCAGATAGATTTGCTACTATAGTAGTCTCTATCAGACCTAGGATCAATGTATTCAAGCTTGATAAGGAAGAAATTCTGGAACAGATAGTTGACTGAGGCTATAGAAGCTGAGTAAGGGGAGAATATTTTTCCTTTTTTTATCCTTTATATATCCTTTATCTTTTTTTATTGGATACTGATAAATATTCCTTTGATATTACAGGTGATGATTGATAGAGTTGAAAATGGTTGATCCTATACTTGATAACTTATGGTGATGGTTGAAGATGACTATGTTGATGGATAATGTTGATGATGGATGAGGTAGGTGCTCCTTATTTTTGATGATGGTGATGGATGATGATGATGGTTGAGGTAGGTGATTGATGATGGTAATGATGGATCATAGTGATGATGGATGGAAGTGATGATGGTTGGATGATGATGATGATGATGATGATGATGGATGATGATGATGGTTGAGGTAGGTGAATGATGAATGATGATGATGATAGCCAAGGTATGTTTGATGCTTGGTGATGTTCAAGTTATGGGGAAATGGTGGTGATGTTCAAAGGTATGGGGTATTGGATGAATAATGGTGGTGGTGGATGGTCAAAAGTATGGGTTATTGGGTTGGGTCATGGTCAAAAGTATGTGTTGATGAATGATGATTGATGATGATGGTGATGGTGATGGTGATGTTGTTGGTATGGGATAAGGGATAGGTGATGGTCACAGTATGGGTTATGGGATAATGGTTGAGGATGGTAAAAGTATAGGTAAAGGGTGCCTAGGAGGCATGGTGATCTTTTGAGGGGAGGATGGGTGTCAGCCTCCTGGATTCCAAGACCATTTCTATCTTTTAGCTACCAGAAGTGATAGAATAAATAATAAATATATTATTTAATAAATGCAGCAAAAATCCGTAAAATACTTGGTTAAAGCTTATTGCAAGTTTAATTGGTTTGGTTATGGTTTACTGTTATAAATGAATATAAATAAATTTATTATTAAATAATTTATTATAGAGGGGCCACAATTATATTGGGGATCTTTAACACCTCTCTTCAGGGATTGCAGTATGAAAACACATAGCCCTGGTTACTTTGGGCTCTTTAGTTTAAAGGATGTTTGACCCCAAAGATAATATGTATATAAAATACACGGTGGAGTTGCAGGGCCTTGTAACAAAGCTGCCTTAACAGATAAAGGATAATAAAACTCACTGGTATATTATTAAATCCTTTGGGTATCTGTTTGGGATGTGCACTGATGGGTTAAACCTGTATACTGGGGTTATAAGGTTGATCAGCAGTTTTAATTGATAAAAAGAGGTTCAGGACGCATATTATTGATCAGACTGAGCCATAAATCACTTACTTATCTTTTATAAGTACTTGATTACCTTGGCATGGTGTCTGGATATAAATATAACTGGGTCTCTGCCCATCAATATACTCAAAAGAGCTCTTTATTTATAGCTTTTGGAGTCCCAATATTGTCCTTCTGAGGGGTATAGGGGCTCAAAAGGACAGACACTGAGGCTAGCAGGGTAGCCAGTGGTTGCCTGTCACGTTTTCTTGGTGCTGTAGCACGGGTAGCATCTAATTCCTCAGGTTATGGGAATTATTCTACTTTATAATTGATATTAGGACGTGTGAATAACACTAATCTGTCCTGTTTATGTTATTATTTAATTAATTATCCTTAGTAAATGTTCCCAGTAAGTTAATAATTATTTTAATAGAAATTCCTACGGACATTCTGATGTCAGGTGAGTTCTCATTATGTATTAAATAATTGGAGTAAAGTCATGATATTGATTTTACTCCTTATTTTTGAATTTCAGTTGATTTACTAAAATAATTACTTGAAAATATAATTTGTGGGAATTCATGTAATATTTTTACATCATTATTTTTCTTAGTATTTCACAAAAATATTGATGTCTAGAAATTCTCATAAAAGTATATTAAAGTATTTTAATATATTTTTAGAAGTTGTCATTGTCTTATTTTCGACATTCTTGGTACTTTGAATTATATTTAATAAAAAATATGTATAAGGGTTATTTAAGTATTTTTATATAATATTAGGGCGTATCAAAGTTAGAAAACCTGCCATTAGAAACCCGCCATTTTTTTTGACAAAACCCGCCATTTTTAATGGCGGGTTTCTGAAATACACATACCCCCTAACTGGTGTATTTCAAAATGGTGTGTTTCATGAAAATGGCGGATTTCAATCATCAAACACGCCATTAAACCCGCCATTTATGCATCATCATCCATCCAACATCCATCACATCAAAAACACCCATCCACATCAGCAAATCCATACCGGTCCCATCTCCATTGCATCACACACATCTCTATTGTTTTTCACATACCTTCACATACCCATCTTCACACAAATCCTCAAGACAACAACAACAACAACAACAACAACCTCTCTACCCAAATCAAATCACCAGTGCTCATCCCATCCTCATTCAAACCATCCAATCCACCCTTCCCATCCTCACCTCCCACGCCATCCCCACCACTACCACCACCATCAACCTCAAGATCTCCCACTCATCATCTCATCCATCCATCTCCCCATCATTCCTCCACCCTCCCCCATCCCACCCACTCCATCTCCTCACCCCCGAGGCGGAACTTGAGAGTCCGTCAACCAAATCAACTCAAACCGTTTACAATCAAAACTAGGAACTATATCTCTAAACTCCATTGTAACGGTTGGGAGGATGCCTTTGTCCAAATCAAACATCCCCACCCAACTAGATCCTCACCCCCGCCATCATCCCCCTCCTCTGATTCCAAACTGCAGACTCATTCCTCGGATCCTATCCATCTCTCCCCTTGGTCCCAGTTATCCTCAGACAAACATTGACTAGCTCAATTTGCCCTCAGAAAGTTTCACGCTTGATGTCGCGTCAGTGGTCTGTACCCTTGATTTACCCCATCCCCTCCAACCAGTTGCAGCTCCAGATCATCCCAAGCTTTCCAGTGGTGATCTCACTAACCCTAGGGATATCCTTCCTCTCCCCGTAGATATACCCCCTTGATCCAATCATCCTCGTCCTTGGTCAAGACCAAGGTCTGACTCCAATCAAGCTTCTAGCCAGTACTCCAAGTCTAGGCAAATTAATCCACCTTGACTCCATTCTCCCCATTCTCATTGCCCTCGCTATCAACATCCCACGATCGCAATCAACACCTCCGCATCTCAGCCTAATCCCAACCATCTCCATCCAGCCCGTCTCATTGGCTCTCGAGTGATCTCCCCTCCCATAGCTGGTCCCTCAACTTCAACGATTTCATCCCCTTTCAACCCAATTGACCGTCGTCATCATGTTCATCCTATCGGTCGACAAGCAACCAATCACTCTCCGAGATCATCTTCCCCCTTGATTGTCTTCAATCGTCCCTTGCCGCTTTCCTCTTCCAACTGATTAGCCTCATTCACCTCTCCTCAACCCCAGTCTTCCGAACTAAGGGACGGAGGTACTCAAATCATCGTAGACAGCTGCTCGGGCAACTCTCAGGATGAACTCAATCCCATCATGTTCATCCTATTGTTTGAAAAGCAACCAATCACTCTCCAAGATCATCTTCCCCCTTGATTGTCTTTGATCGTCCCTTGCCGCTTTCCTCTTCCAACCAATTAGCCTCATTCACCTCTCCTCAACCCCAGTATTCCAAACTAAGGGACGGAGGTACTCGAATCATCGTAGACAGCTGCTTGGACGACTCTCAGGATGGACTCAATCCCGTGATTTCCGGGGGGCCAAATCCCAAAGATTGCCCCAACTGTTTGACGCGTCTATTGGAGAAGACTTTGATCAATACACGTTGTAGACCAGTTTAACATCATCAGCCTACCCTCAAATCAGCCCCTCCTCCTGGGCCTTCTAAAATATCTAAATCACCAAGAGATCAGTTACGCAAATCCGCCCGTGATGATTTACGTTTTGATCAGCCCACAGATGCGCAAAGTGAAGAGGAGGATCAAGACCAGTCCACCAACAAGGAAGAGGAAGAAGCTTTGGAACCTCCAACAATCTTGAACCCCAAAAAAGTGAAACTGAAACTCCTGAATTGTATGATGCCCTGGGTTTATGTAACCAAAGCAGAAAAAGATTTAAAGTTGATGGAGCAAGAAAAACGTGCTGGAAAACTGAGACTGACCGTAGATTTAGATTCTTTGGACCCTCCTAGTGACTTGCGAAGATCTTGGAAGACCATCAACCCCCGTCGTTGGCTTAGATCATCCTCTTTGTCTTATTCCTCACATCCAAACTCTACCCCTCAAGCCCAAAAAACCATTGATCAACTCAATCAGCAACCAGAGCCGCCTGGATTAACCTGGGACGCCAAGATGCGTTTGCGCATGAACCGCACCTCCTTGTCTACATCTCAGCTCTTTGACTCTCGTTGTAGTTTGGAGAGATTGATTTATCTTGTCAGTTCGGTCTCCTCCCGCGTCAGTCAGAACAATCCAAGGACCTTGGTCGCTTCCCCCTCCCGTGCCAGATCTTCCGATCTATCAAACTCTTTGAAAGATGATCATCCGCTTTGGAAAACTTACAAATCTGCAAATGGCCAACTGGCATTAAATTTACCACCACCCGATTATTGCCACAAAAAGAGGACAGAAGGGATTGAATTTTCTGACATTTTTTTTTTTATTTGTTTGACCGGTCTTTTTGTTTGTCCAACCCCTTTTTTGATATCAATTCCTTCACGGCCTACCAAACTCAAAATGTTATAAAACCATTCAAATTTCACCTTGATCCTCACCTTGGGTGCAGCAAGTGCCTGGGAGGGAGAAAGATGGAAGGAGATGGTATGAAAAACATAAAGAGAGGTGGCAAGCAGAGGAATTGTAGAAAAAGGATGGCTCAAATGAGGGATTCGGAAATTTCTTTGGAAGTGACTGACAACTGGATCAAGGAAAAGTTTGCCTGGTCTAGACAAAAGCTATGCCCTTTGGATCTGTACCCTGCAATCACGGCTGAAAAGAAAAAGAACCCTCAAAAACCCACCCAGGAAGAATTTAAGCAAGCAAAACACACAATTGGGGCTTTCCACTTCTTCCACCATGGAAAAGTTATTGTTCTTGATCAATCTGATCACCATGCTCTGGTTGCCGTCATTGAATTTGTGCCTTTGGATTGACTATCTGAGCAAGATAAGAAAGATATCAACTTTGTGACAACATTCCTTCCCTGTTTGAAAAAATTTGTCAACCCAGTTGGTCCCTCAAGATCTTGGGGTGGAAAAATGTGGGCAATTGGTTGGCAAAAGTCAATGAACCCTTTGGAGTTATTCGGACTTTATGTGAAGAAATCATCCATTAGATCTTCTCCTCAAGAGTACGCTGTCCTCAACCTGAAGGCCGACAAAGTATCCCAAATTTTAGGACAAATGTTTTGTAATTTGGCCAAACTTGCCTTTGAATCAAACCATGATACCATGAAGGACAGCAACATCACCTCTTTCTCTTTGTTGGAATTTGGTTCCAAGCCTACACCTTTTGATTGCTCCCAACACCTCACTTTCACCTTGGATTCTTTTTACAATTCTCCTCATATTGACAAAGGCAACATCTCTGGCTATTCCTTTTTACTTTTGGTCCAAACCAAAAAATTGAATGGTTGAATTATTGAAGATACGCATGAATATCAAGTTTTGGATGGTCAATTTGTTTTGACTGACCTTGGCTTTGGAATTGATTTCAAGCAAAAAGGTATAGTCAAAATGGTTTGGGCGGCTAACAAGTACAAGCACTGTACCTTTCCAGCTGTGGACACAGCAACCCATACCACAATGGCCATGTCACTCCAAATTAATAAAAAAACTCAGAGCACTTGTAGGGACATGAAAAACGGCCAAATTTACTCTAGAGAAAAAAATATCAATAAAAACAAAAAAGATCTGTATATTGGTGGGGTTAAGAATGCTCTCAAACGTTGTTGTAGTAAAAAATAATTTGTTTTTCTTTCATCCATGCAAATATATTTACAAGCCCAGCATTTGAGTAATCTGCTGTATTTCTTCTACCAATCTACCACTGCCAATGCAAGCCAAAGCTACTGATACCTTATCCTTTTTTTTGTTTGCCCGTTGTTCCCTCTCCTTTTCCAGTTGCACTTGCTGCCAATCCTTCTCCTTTTCCTCTTTTTGAAACTCTAGCTCAGCTTGTTTCAACCTCCACTCAGAATCCAATTTTTGTTGATTAGCCAAAGTCTCGGCTTGCTGCTTTTGACCATCCATGGCCAGTTGACAATCCCACTTTTGCTTTTCAAACTGAAGTTTATCTGATTCAATTTGTGATTTCACTGTTTTTTGGAGGGGAATGGCAATGAGCATGATTTTGAAAGCAAGGATATTGAATCAATCAACTTACATGAATCTTGCTTCTCCATGATTTCTTCAAAGCCCAAAAAAATGGAAGTGTTTCTCCTCTTTTGATGACTTTTGGGGTTGACATTGATGGAATTGGACGCCTTTTGCTTACCCTTGGCAGAGGAGGTTTGAGTCTAAAAGTCCTCACTAGTATTTGAAGGCAATGTGGCAGGCCCAATTGGCTTGAGTTTTTGGCCAATCAAAAATGGATGAGCCTGTTTTTTTACAATGTAAATCAGTCAGGAGCAACCAGGCAGAATTGAAAAAAATTTAGTTCCTTACTTGAGCAGATGTTGATGGCAACGGTGATCCAGGAATAACATCCTCCTCATTGGGCAAGTTCTCCAGTTGTTCTGCCCCAGGAAGAGAGCAATCAAAAGAAGGAAGTGAGGGGTCCAAGGTCGGGATTGACTGATCAATCAATACCAAAGTAGAATTGATTGGAGCCAATTGTGTTTGAATATCCTCCTTGTCATCAGATGGGGGCCACTCCAAGGCCAAGGTTTCATCAAGGTCCCCGTTGGTAGGCTGAGCATCCCCAGCCAAGTCCTTGGCATCAACGGAATCGGATTGTTGGGCATTGAAAGCAGCTAGGGGGGTGATGTTGGCCTTCTTTCCAAAGATTTCATCCATTTGAATATAAAAAGGACAAATGGAGTCCAACTTATCAACCACCAAGTTGATTCCTTTGGCTTTGTCCAAGTTGGTGATACCAAAGCCAGTGGAGATAGACATGGAGTGGGCCTTTTTGTACTTGGCTCAATAGTTTTTGAACTGCTCCCTCATCTTTTTGGATGACAGATCAAGCCTACCTTTTTTTTTGTTCTTGAGTTCATTGGCCATCAGTAGATAACCATTGATCTTAGAGGATTGAGGTTGGCCAACACGTGTTTTGTTGTCAGATCCAAAGCAGGCATTGTAGTTGGAGGGAATTTTCAGCCAGTTTACCAGGATGATGTGATCAGCTCTCTTGAGCTGACTTGAGCCCTTGGAAGCTGATGGGGGAGGATTGTTTGTTGTGGAGTTCCTTGGCAATGTTCTCTTGGGTGTGTTGGACTTGCGGGGGGAGGTTTGCTGAGGGGCCATTTGAAAGAGTAAGGGCTACGCAAGTGATGAGAGTGATAAAGTGATGAGAGTGGTGAAGTTTTAAGAGCAATAAAGTGGATGAGAGTGATCAAGTGATGAGAGCAGTTAAGTGATGAGAGTGATGAAGTTTTGAGAGCAATGAAGTGGATGAGAGTGATCAAGTGATGAGAGCGATAAAGTGATGAGAGTGGTCAATCAATTTTATGATGAGGGTGGGGGTAAAAAATTTCCTGATGAGGTTGGAGGTAGAAGGAGGTGGGAAGACAGGGGTGTATGACGCAGACAGGTGGTGGAAGCATTTAAATACTTTATTTGAAAAAACCCACTTATTTCAGGTTAACTTTGACACGTCTGATCTGAAATAAGTGGGTTTTTTTGATTTTTAATGGCGGGTTTGAAATGGCGGATTTGGGTTGAAACCCGCCATTAAAAAATGGCGGGTTTGGTTAACTTTGATACCCCCTATTATGTACTTTTAGACTATCTACTATCCACGGGAACATTCATTACATATGTAGAATGTTCCCATGTGGGTTGTAGCATTTTTACGTGGTACCTAAGTTTCTCAGGCCGCCTCTCACTTTTTCAACCTGTAGTCCCGTGGCTGCGTACTTGTCAGAGGCCCTGGGCTGCGTACACAACCTTGACAGAGTGACAGGGCTGTATCTCAGCCGCGTGCGGGTGCATTGCCTGCCGCGGCTGCATGCGGGAATTGTGATAGAACACATTTTGGTCTGTAACTCCTAAAATATAGACAACACCTCAATTCTGACTGAATTTTAGGTGTGAAACCTATACGTGACAATATGTGTGAATTGTTTAATTGGCCAAAAAGTTCAATAGTGGTGCCATGTCATGTTGGTCTTTCTTTCCTTAATTATTTAAAAATATAAGGAGTTGAATTTCAAGGGTGGGGTCAGTAAGTGACCCTACCTAATTTTGGGTGGAGAATCCATTTCTGTAATGATATTTATGGTTTTACTACTTCTTCTCAGGTTAATTGTATTATTATTATTTTTATGTTATTTCTGTTACTTTTGCAGCTTGCTCTGCAATAGTAGCAAGCTGACAATGGGGGGATCTGATGGGGGAGAGAGGCCCTCTATTTATAGAAAATCCTGCCCTCAGGGCGGCCCCTGAGGGTCTCCTTAGTACAGTGAATACAGTTCATGAGGCATTTTGGCTGGTAAGAGGAGGAGGCTGTTCAGGACCTACATGCATTTACACCTTTGCATGCATTACTGTCCTGATTGATACAGGTTCCCCCTGCATAGATTACTTCTGTATAGTGGTGGTTGGTCATTTGTTTGGTCTTTCATGCAGTGCCTTGCATATATTTCTTCTGTATACAGCTATTTTTTTGGTGCTGCATGCAGTGGCCTGCATATATTTCTTCTCTATAAAGCTGTTTTTTTGGTGCTCCATGCAGTTCCTGGCATAAATTTCTTCTGTATACAGCTGTTTGTTTGGTGCTGCATGCAGGGTCTTTCATATATTTCTGTGTATACAGGTGTGGTGATTTTTTTGGTTCTGTATGGGTTGTAATGTATGTGGTATGTACTTGAATGCATCCAGGGTATTTCCATGAACTTTCACCAATCTGTGACACCTGGTAGGGGGATGGGTAGGCCAGGGTCAATTTGATCTGTATCTTCTAAACCATGAGAGATAGAGGGGTACTTTGGCTGAGTGACTAGGGGTTATTTTTGGTGTAGAATCCAATTTTGACGTCTGTTTGATGATTGGAGATTTCTTTATACTATCAAAATGATTCTGATGGCTATAGTTTAGGTTTTGGAGCACTAAAATTGTCTTTCATGCGTCTCTCCTAGAGCCAGCTTGATTCCTATACCCAGGCAAGACTCATCCCCCTGCGGAACCAGTCAATTTCCAAGACCATCTAGAGTGGGAAGTAAGCCATATTCTGGATTCCATGTTACACAAAGGAAAACTTCAATAACTTGTCGAATGGAATGGCTTCCAGTCCAACAAATATTGCACCTTGTGGGAACCAGCCTATCACCTTTGCAACTCTCCCAATTTGGCTCAAGACTTCCATGTGAACTACCCTTGCAAACCTTGCCCATCTTGATTCCATTTCTTCCAATCCCATTCCATATTTTCATTCCATTCCATCCCATCAATCTCATAACCTTTCTCATCTTATCCAATTATCCTTTTTGGTTTCTTAAGAAATTGTTTCTTTTTGCAATCTTTGATTTTTTTATGTTTCTTTACTCCAAGTAAACTCCATTCCTCAAAATATATGTATATATATATATAATGAAAAAAATAAAATAAAATAAAATAAAATAAAATAAAATAAAATAAAAATTAAATTTCATAAAACTTTTACACATATTCCTTTACTTCTTGTTCCGCCTCTTCTTAATTCTTGGTCAACTCTGCAACCATTGACTTGAACTCATGTAAATCCTTGTCATTTATTAGATTCAATATTTGTCTTAAAATCAGTATTTGTGTAACCAGATGTTTCTCAAATATCTCCTTGCACTTTGCAGTCCAAGCCCTCTTTGGCTGGGCATTCCATCCACCCTCTTCCAAGAGATCCTCATATTCTCTTTTTCTTTGGCTTTGCAACAAACCTTCCCCAACATCTCCATTCAAGTGCCTTGAATCAGTCTTGATTGGCACCACAACTTTCACCTGGTTCCCCTTGCCTTGGTCTTCCATCTTGTTTCCTTCCGTTCCTTTCACTTCCAGTCCATCTGCTTCCACTCCACCTCCTTCCACTCCAACCCTTTTCTCCCATCAAGTTCCATTCCCTTCTTCCATTCCATTTCCTTCAGTCCCTCCTCCTTGTTCCATTCTGTTCTCCCCTTCCACCTCCACTTGTTCCTCTATTGCCTCCTTGGTTACGGTTACAACTTGCCCTTCATCTTGCACCTTGTTTTGCACCTTGGGATTCATCTGGCTCTCTTGATAATTGGTCAATGGCCCAAAATACGGTGTTGGTGGGGGTGGTGTATTAGTTTTATATCTCATAAATCTTTTCAATAATAAGGAACAAAATTTATAATATATTAGTTTCATTTTTCATTGTAGTCAGTCTCTAGCCTTATGTAACTGGGTTTTGGATACCTAAGAACTTGATCTTGGGCACTGGTGGTATATTGTAGTTTCCTTGCGGCGCAGAACTTCAACTTTGCACTTCACTTGTGGACACCACTGGGGTATCAACCACTGGCTTGCTATTTAAGGGAAAGGTGCAAGCAACCTTACAAAGGCAGCATTTTTTGCATTTGCCTTGGAGACCTTGCGCAGCAGTACTAGGGATACATTGTTCATTTTGACGGATGCAGTTTTTGGAACAAAAAGATGATGATGACAACATATTTAAAAGCAATGGAGTATATTAGTATTAAGCGTATACAGTAGCTAAAAAAACCTTTGGAATCAATGGGAAAATCATCTGAACGCTTGCAGGAGCTTGCGGCTTTATACATGGGCAACTGTCACATGTCAAGCTTAAGGGTTATTGTCCTCTTCACTTCAACATATCCTTTCCTCAGTACCATCCACCTCATTCCATAAGCATGACACAAACAAAGCAAAAAATCAATGGTGCCTTCTGCTTACCTCCTCTGGCTTGCATAAAAACCTTCCAATCTTGGTGGCTGACTCAGTATATACTTGCAAGTCTTGCAGTCAACTCTACTCCAGTCAACCATCCATTCAAGATTTGCTCTTCCAACCTTGGACTTCCATTCTTGGTCACAAACTCACACTAGTTTGCACCCATGGCTAGATAGCCACACCAACTGTATAGTTTGTAAATGGACTGGTTCCTTACCCTGCATAAACTAAATCTTCACATTTGCATTTTTTCACATGTCATTCCTTCCTGTCCCATCCGTTATTTCCTTGTATTCTCAGATTCTATTTTCTTTCACCTAAACTACAACCTTGGAAACAACTGCACTGTTATTTCATTTTCCATTCCGTTCATGTCCTTCATTGCCTCATTGCCTCCTATCTGTAGCTAGCCATCTATCAGGTTTTATATGGTCACCTTTGGATTACCATATACAGGCTGTGTTGCCTGCATGAAGATTGTCCCCTCAGTTAGTTAATTTCATATTCTCTTGCATCTTGCTAAATCCAGTCATCACATTGGGCTTGGCTTTGGGTTCCCTTCCATTGGAACACTTTTCCCCCTCTTGCTGTTTTTTGAGCCACTCAATCATAAATTTTTCACTTTGCAGTTATCCTCAATACCTTGCACTTTCCCTTGCACTCAGTCTCTCCTTTTTGCGCCAACAATCATCTAAGATTTCCCTATAGTACATGGGGTGGTTGTGTGACAACTAGACCCTTACCCTGCATAAACTACCTCTTCCCATTTGCATTTTCTTCACATTTCATTCCTTCCTGTCTCATCTATCATGTCCTTGTAAACTAATATTCTATTGTCTTGAACCTATGCTAAGACCTTGGAAATGACTGTAATGTTATTTAATTTTCTCATTCCGTTCCTGTCACTCATTGCCTTACCGCTCTCTACCTGTAGATGGCCTTCCATTGAGTTGTATCCAGTTATCTTTGGATTAATTTATAAAGGCTTTGTTGCCTGCCTGAATATTGTCTCCTCAGTTAGTTAACTTCATATTTTCTTGCATTTGCTAAATCCAGTCATCACATTGGGCTTGGCTTTAGTTCCTTTCCATTGGAACACCTCCCTTTCCTTGCTGTTTGTTGAGCCATCAAATCATAAGTTTGCACTTTTCAGTTAGCATTGCTACCTTGCAGTGTCCCTTGCACTCAGTCTCTTCCTTTGCACTCACAATCATCTAAGATTTCCCAATAGTATGTGGGGTGGTTGTGTGACACCCAGTCATGGCCTGACAGATTCAGAATTCTTCAATGAATTCCTGGAATTGCTTGAGATTTCTCAAAGCACTCTCTAGCTTCATCAAGGCTCACTTGATTAATTTTTCCCATTAGTATGCATCCTCAAAGTAGTTTGGCTTTTTCTGGAAACATTACAATTACTTTCTCTGTAGTTCCTACCTATTCTCCCATTCTCAGGCTCTCAGAAAACAAAAACAATGACTCTTGCTTTTACTACCTCTCATTGTAGATAAAAATCTTCTTCCAGGACACCAAAGGCATATTTATACCTCCTACCAGTGCTTCTTCAATTCCCTGAGTCAATCCCCAAGTTCCATCCACCAACCTTGCATGACCCAGAATTATTGTTTTTGGCTGATCTCACCCCTCTTCCTGCTCTTGTGCTGCCTCTTTATTGAAGCCTAGTTCCAACTTCTCCTCTGAAAAGGTCAATTCTATGCATGCACCTCAACCCCTTTCTCAGGGAAACTATGGAAACCCCCAGGATGTCAAAGCTTATGGCCTTGTGAGTCTCACTGAAATTTTGACCCAAACTAATAATGATGGTATCAGTTTCAAAGAAATGGGCATAAATCAACAAAATAAATTTGAAAGAAAAAACACTTGTTAATTCAGGCATTTTATCCAAACATGCAAACTTCTCTTCAATAACAATCCATCTTTGCTTTGAATGAATTACAAGAAGTTCCGTATGCTGCAAAATAAATTTCAGGGAAATTGAAAATCTGTTTTGAAGTATATTTTAATCAGATCATATAGAAAAACCCCAAAGACTTAATCAACAACTTGGTTTGATTCAAAGAACAGCTATAAATCTTTTTTGGAAAAACCTATGGAAAATGCACTGCAGAAACCAAGGTAGATATGTTGAATATCAAAGACACAGGCTCCACCTTGGATGAAATCTTCAAATTCCACTCCCTTCAATCTTGAATCAACTGGAAAAAGCCTCCCCTTTTGTTTTTCTATTTTTACTGATGGGCTGACTCCTTAAATTTATGAGTTAATCTACTTTCAAGCACGTAGGATCCCAATGCTTCACTAGCTCATCAGCAAAACCTTGGATCTTCACCATTCTCACCAAGAAATCTAAAATTGAGGATGAAAGCAACAGGTATAAAATTAACCCAATTCATAATAAATGAAACTACTCCAGATCAGAGGAAGAATCAAAAGCTCAAACCAGTCAGAAGCAAAATTACAACCAGCTCCAAAATAAGCTGGCCTCCAAGCTCAAAGAGGTTTTGGAAAATGGTGTCTTGAAAGAAAAAAAATTGCCTTGAAACTAAAAGGAAGGATTTTATACATCTTCTGGTTGAAGGCATGGTGTTCAAAATTTTCAGAAGCATAAGTAAAAGGAGGAAAATTAAAATTAAAAAAAATACCTTTGAATTCTCTTATTTTCAAAGGAATCTAATCCATTTTCCCATAAAAAAAGTTTCCTCTAATGACTCCCCTGACCCTAAAAACCACTTGATATTCCTTCTGTTCTCTTTGGAGAAACCTTTTGCCAATTCTTTCCTCCTTGAATCAGGTTCATATTTATCTTTAATTTTGTACAAACAAAATTCTGTTACTGTAAAAGGACAATTCCTTTCCATTTATTGAGTAACTTCTACCACTCTTTTCACTGAAATCAAGATTTTCTGGCAATGATTTTCCCCATATTTTCCAGTATTTGAATTTAAAATCTCAATCCTTGAAATAACCCGCATGGATGACATCTTTCTTTTACTTGATTTTATTTGTTTTTGGAGCCCAAAAAGCAATTGGTTTAAGGGTATGATAAGCCCTTTTCAACCTCAAGATAACAGCTCCATTCCCTTGGTCCTGTCAGACCATTTCATATTTCAGCCAGCTACTGTTTCAGAGCCAGGTGAAAAAATTATCAAAAAATACTAAAATACTAAAGAATTTTTCAAAAAAAAAACCATGAGGAAGAGGAAAAACCAAACTACTGTCACAAGAATTGATTGCACACCCAAAATTAGTTGGGTTCACTTCCTTTCCTACTCTAAAAATCCTACTCCTTAACCCCTGAAATAAATTGGCCAAAAATACCATAACACCAATCTTGCACCTTTTAGCCAATTTACTATTTCACATGAGCCATTGAATAGATTTTACCTGACTAAAATTTAGTCAGGAATGGAGTTTTTTATATATATTTTAGGATTTATGGACCAAAATGTGTTTTTTCCATATTCTGGCATGCAGCCATGCACAAAACTACAGCTCTGAAAACTGCATGCAACCCCTGTCTCTGAAAATCCCATGAAAACTAAAATTATTTTTAATGTCTAATTCTGCAACCAGATTTTATTTTGGGGCTATAATATGAGGTCATGCTGAGTATGTATGTTTAAAAACAAGTGGAAAAATATGTCATATAACAGTGGACAGGTGAGGTTCTCATGGTAGTCTGTATTAGGGACCAATGAAAGCCTGAGTGGGCTCATTGATTTAAAATTCTAGTGACTTTATTAAGGCCAGATATGGGCCTGAGTGGACCCATGTAGGGTATAAAATGTGGAGAAAAAATGTCAAAATGCAGATTCAAACATGCAAAAGTGATACAAATGAGCTCATAACCTGTACAGATGTCAAAAAATGGCTAAATTGCAACCAGGCAATCCTATTCAGCATGGGTAATTCCCCATAAACAGTAAATGTGTCCTTACATTTTAGGAAACATGGTGAGTGATACTTCCTATTTAGTGGCATTGTGGCTAGAAAAGGCTGAAATTTTACTGATTCCCATTCTTTCAAAGGTAGCTGGGAAATTTTTCTTCTTAAAAATTGTGGGTAAAACCACAATTCATAAAAAAAAGGAGCCCAACCTTGGTATTATGGACCAAGAATTTATCTCCTAACTTTGAATTAAGTATTTGGCTTCTCTTAGGATGACATGGAAGATGGCTTTGCTTCATATCAAAGGAATTTTCTGGTCAGAAATCAAAAAATTGAATGGATTGATGGATTTCTAACCCCAGTTTCTGCCTTAATTGGAGCTTCTGTGCAATTATTCTCAGAAATATCATATTCTATTTTTCCTTAAGCTTGGTAACTTCACCATTTTTTTCTTTTCTTTTCTTTTTTCTTTTCTTTTTTCTTTTCTTTTTTCTTTTTTCTTTTCTTTTTTCTTTTTTCTTTCTTTTTTCTTTTCTTTTTTCTTTTCTTTTTTCTTTTCTTTTTTCTTTTTTCTTTCTTTTTTCTTTTCTTTTTTCTTTTCTTTTTTCTTTTCTTTTTTCTTTTCTTTTCTTTTTTCTTTTCTTTTCTTTTTTCTTTTCTTTTCTTTTTTCTTTTCTTTTTTCTTTTCTTTTTTCTTTTCTTTTTTCTTTTCTTTTTTCTTTTCTTTTTTATTTTTTCTTTTCTTTTTTATTTTATTTTCTCTTTTCTTTTCTTTTCTTTTCTCTTTTCTTTTCTTTTCTTTTCTCTTTTCTTTTCTCTTTTCTCTTCTCTTTTCTTTTCTCTTTTCTTTTTCTTTTCTTTTTCTTTTTTTCTTTTTTTCTTTTTCTTTTTTCTTTTTTCTTTTTCTTTTTTCTTTTTTAATTTTAATTTTATTTTTTATTTTTTATTTTTTGTTTTATTTTTAATTTTTTCTTTTTCTTTTTTCTTTTTCTTTCTTGTTCTTTTTTTCTTTCTTTTTTTATTTTATTTTTTATTTTCTTGTTATTTTTTTATTATTTCCTTTTTACTTTTTCTTTTTTCTTTTTTCTTTTTTCTTTTTTATTTTTTATTTTTTATTTTTTATTTTTTCTTTTTTCTTTTTTCTTTTTTCTTTTTTCTTTTTTCTTTTTTCTTTTTTCTTTTTTCTTTTTCCTTTTTTCTTTTTTCTTTTTTCTTTTTTCTTTTTTCTTTTTTCTTTTTTCTTTTTTCTTTTTTCTTTTTTCTTTTCTCTAGTTAAATCCATTTTTCCCCACTTTTTTTTTTGGTGCTGGGGGGGGGGGAGTTGGCCCATTTTTCTGTCCAAATTCCTCCCAACTTTGATGGCCAGTATCCAGAAAAAAAAAAGATTCAAACTCAAATTGGATCAATCCTTCATTTTTTTCACCCTCCAATTGGATCAATAGCTCAATTTATCATCCAAACTTTTCAATCTATTCTCTGATAAGTTTCAACAATCACAATCTTACCTATGAATTTATCAGTAATAGCTCTCTTTGGGTGAGTCATTAGTTCCCTTCTTTCATAGCAATCCCATTGTGATGAAACTGGTCCTTCCAAACCAAATTCCCCAAAGTTCAACAACCAGAATGTTATTTTTTAAGAATAAAGCAGGTGTGAATTTATTAGCAGTCTGGGTGGATCTTTCAGATTTCTCTTTTGATTTCATCTGAACTGTTTTTGCAGAAAACCTCTCACACCAATCCATCAGTAAATGGATCAAATTTTTTCTTACAACCTGCAAAGTCATCAATGAACCAGATGAAAATGAAACACTTGGAAAACTCAAAATAATTAGCAACAAGGAAAAGATATTCATGTGATTCTTAGTAAAAAGCAAGCCAGTTTCTTCAAAGATGAAATCAGAGATCAGGTCTATGATAGCAGTGGAGCAATTGTGTCTGTTGAAAGATTTCTAAAATTACTCCAGAATTATTTTTTATGACCCTCAAGAAAGCAAGCAGAGTCAACATCTGTATCAATCTAGTAATAAAATATGAGTGCTTAAGAAGAATGTCCAAAGTTCTGGCCAATTTTCTTGTTTTTACTGATATTTTCTATTTTTCCTCTTTTGTTTGGTTGCTTTCTTTGGCTAATTGGCCCCTTTTGATTCCTCAAATCAGATTAAAATGCAATTTTCATCAGGTGCTTTCTTTGGAGCCATGATCACTCTGTAAACGGTAAACCAGCAAAAAAATACCCATAAAAAATAACCTCATTAGATACAGCTTGATACAAGCAATCTCTGTGTATTGATTGATAGAATCTAAAGTCTTTGAAGACACTTTGAATTGCAAGAACTTTGAAACTTTTCTTAAATTACATTATGCAGTTTATCCATCTTCCAATTAATATAAATTATTGATTTTTTCTCACTCATTTAAGTTTTTTTTTATTTAAGCTTCCCAGGATGAATTTGTATCCATCAATAAACATTATCCTTTTCTTCAATAACATCAAGATTGAAAAATGTGGAAGTATCAATAGAATTTGTAATGATGTGGTCATCAAAGTCATTCAACTGCACCCTTAATGTCCTGAATTGAACCCTATCCATCTTTGTTTCTCCATTTTAAAATCTCATCCTTGTTGATCTCATTTACTTTTGAACTTCATTGATCAGATAAGATCCATTTAAAAAATTACCAGTATGACAATTGTTTCTAGTATTTGTGAGCATCTTCAATTGCCATTTTGGCTATTCTTGCTCTGATTGACCAAATAACTCATTAGCAAGTGAATTATCTGTGATTTTGTAATCCAGTTACCAGTTTTTCTTAATCCATGCATAAATTATGCACTCCATTTTTTCTAAATTATTTCAACAAACATATTGAAAACAATAAAACCAAGAACTTTGATTAGTGAGGATGATTTTGATGATCATAATAATACTATCTTTAAAGTCATCCTACCATTCCTCTTGGGCTCAACTTGTTTGTTATCCTGTATTGTTTAAATTTCTTTTACTACCAAATCTAATAAACATGAGTTTTTTTCATCAACATCATCAGTGTGGTAGTCAGGATAGTTGGAAAATTATCCGGAATCAAATTTATATTGAATTGAACCTCCTGCTTGATTACCAAACAATGAATCAGATTTTGAAGTTGAGTTTTATCCTGATGCTTGAGTTTTTTAAAAATCCTTAAGGCTATTAGTAGACCATCCAAGGATAAAATCACATCAGCTTGTGGGTCATGGCCAAACCTACTGTGATCAATCCAGTCATGATTAGTGAAGATGGGTGAGCTGAGGATTGAAGCTATGATCTTGGATAGTTTAGCTGGGGTGGGCAAATTTTGATTTCATAATCAAATTCAGAATCCAATGGAGGATGAGATTGTGAACCTATTTTGTTGATTTATTTGACATGGGTGGATATTATTGAACCGGAAATCATCAAGAAGGCTAATTTTTTATCAATGGTAAATCAGCAATCAGTCTATTAATCATCAGGATCCTAATCAAGCCTTGGTTGGGATGAATTTATAAAAACTCACAGATTTGATTGAGTTGGAAGGATCCCTTGAGGTTGGTATTGGTGTAGAGGATGATCACTCAAAAATATAAAACTTGAAACACTCATTGGTTCCAATTCCATAAAATCATTTAATTATTTTTACACAACCTGGAACTGGATGGAAGTTTGGCTCAGAATTATTTGGTCCATCTCTGGTGGTCACATAAATAGAATCAACAATTTAAACTTCAAAAAAAAAAATTGGGATCCAAAAATTTAGAAAATTCTGTTCATAAGAATGTGTCTAATTTGATTACAAAATTTAGATTTCAAGAAGAACTATTGCAGAGCTGCTCCTCATAAAAATGCACATTATTTCAAAGGCAAGAAATGATGCCAATAGTCAACCCAATTGATTTGAGATCTGTTTTGGAGAGATTTGTGTATTTTGAAATTATATAGGAATCATTATTGTTGGCTTCTAAGAATCTTATGATATTTTCTGAATTACCTTGGATTCCTATCTGCTGAAAAAAATCACACATTGATGCCCATCGAATCCATTGGCTCTAAAGATGGTGAAGGCAAAAGAGCTGAGGTATCATTGAGGTGTTCAAAATTGTTTCCCAGTACTGAGAGATAAAATTCCCAAGAATGTTGGTGTTGATCTGAGCATCAACCTTTTCTTGATCTTTCTTTTTTAAAGTGAGATATTTTTAATCACTTGGTGAGGAATTAAATGAGCCACCAGGCTTCCAATCAACCTTGTAAATCAAATAGTCCAGATAGGAATATCAGTTTTGAACTCATTGAGTTATTACTAGATAACTATGAGCAGACTTACCAGTGAATCTGCCCAAATGTGGGAATCACAAGCAATCAAAAGGATAAATTTTTTGAGATCAGTTGGATGAGGAAAATCTTAATGGAACCAATCATACTTAACAGTGACCATGTATTTTTCATAGATATTGTCCATCAATTTCTGATTCATCTTTAGAGCCTGATTTGGAGTTGGAAATGAGGACTGAAGTTAAATCCCCTTGGGTTATTTTTGATTCTCAAGATGTCACCTGAATAGTTGTCTTTGCAATAAGACTCTCATTCCAAGCTTTATCAGGGTCATCCTTGGGGTTGATTTGGCATAGGGTGATCCCAGCTTGAGAAGCATTCTGGCCAATAATAGTTGATCACCAAGCCAAGTATTGATCCAAGTTCTTGAGAGTGACAGGTTGAGATTTTAGGTAGAACCTACATTTGGGTATATGGACCAGCCATTTTATTGGAGGTATACAAGCTGATCCAGAATTTTAAATCACTTGAGAGATGTTGATTTATTTGATTTTTCAAGCTTCCAAAACCATTGATTTGAATGTATTGAAATTGAGATTGTTGGGGTCAATTTGGACCACAAGGTGGCATCCTTTGGATGGTTTTACTTGATTCCAAACTTTTTTTTTCTTTCTCTGGTTTTTCTCATAACACTAGAGATAAAAGTTAATGAGAAATCCAATTGAGTTCTTTCTTCAAAAAAAAAAAGAAAAAAAAAATTAAAAGAACAATTCAACAAATATACTTGGGCTAGGAATGTCAGAAAACTTAAACTGGTGATAATTGAATGAAGCCTTGGCTCAATAGCACTATGAACTTGTGATCTGCCTGAAAATTTTTTACAAGCAACATACCAGCTTTATTTAAGAGTTTTTTTTTTTGGGAATGAATCCTTGAGCCTACATTCATCAAATCTTCAGATCTCAGGAGGTCTTCATTGGTGTCTGGAAAATCATTGTTAGTTCCAGTTTGGGTGGGATGCAATTGATTAGAGGATTGAAGGTATGATTGGATGAATGATTGATGGGCAGGGGTTGGGTCTTCCGGCATTATTGCTGAAACTGATTCATGAATGCATTAAAAAAATTTGGATGATCAATGGAGTGATTGATTTGATTGGAGGTTGAACAAAATGGAGGCATCGATCCGATTGGAGGTTGATTTTTTTTCCCGGATACTGACCATCAAAAGTGGGAGGGAAGTTGGGCAGAAAACTCCCAAGAAAGTGGGGGAAAAATGGATCAAACCAAAAAAAAAAAAAAATATATATATATATATATATATATATATATATATATGAAATTTTGATGCGGTGTCCCAGCGTAAGGGCAAATATTTCTGTAGATGAATGTGAGCATGGCTTTGAGTGTCATGAGCCCCCCATCAGTTGCCTAGCATGCCCGGAGTTGGAGTCGTGATGATTAGGAGTAACAGCGATCTGACCACCTGTTTTAGTACGTACATATATGGATACACCGACATCAGCACTCGTGAAAAGCTCCAGATCGATGAGCCTACAGCGTTACTCTATTCGAAGCCCCAACGGATGAACGACCAAATATTGTCGTATGTATGTGTGCAGCAGCTGTGCATCCATACAGTCTCAAGTCTAGTTCATCCGATCGATCGTACCTATCGTCATCGCCATTCGCAGATTTATAAAATTAGATAGCATAAATTAATTTTTCTTTGTTTACATGTTCGAATGCTCATGTGTATTGAGTATTTAAATCCAGAATAAATCTGATCCGGGCGGGGTGAAACCGAATAAGCGGGGGAATAAAGCAGTTTAAGCTGCAAACCAGACGGTCCTCGCCGAGTTTAAACCATCGAGAAGAAATACGTCAGATCGATCGGAAGGATTGGGTCCACGATGAGCGACCAACCATCCGGGGCCACTGCTGCTGCCTCTGCTCACCCTGGCTTGACCACTTTCGAAGAACATCAACCATCCTCATCCGACCCAAAAGCCATCAATCGAATCAACCAGTTGGACTATCATCTCAGCTCATCAACTCGATCAAAAATGTCAGTCTTCTCTCTTCCTCCTCACCCTTTGGCCGAACCGGGGTCTCATGACTTCTTTCACTACTCCGCCTTGGTCCATCGTCCAGGTCGTCCCCACAGGGTGATATCGGATTGATCGGCTTGGCGTAAGTTGAGAGAAACCCCCATCCCCGTTCTTCGTCATCGTCCCTGGTGATGGTGACCAAATCAGCCACAGTGCTGCAAAGAGATGCACCGGAATGGTCCGATGGGCCAAGACTGATCTAACCCTTGTTGACCATCCTGACCTTACCTCCCAAATTCATCGATCGACCCTCCTAGCGTCATGGGTCAGTATTCCTTATCTCACCTCTTTCATTCTTTGGATCCCAGCTGCGGAGAGCCCTCGGACCTTTACTGATCCTCCACCTGCGATGCCATCTCAGGCTGCAATTTGATTATGAACATGGTATGGCTTCTACTCGCTCCTCCGCTCAGGTTGAGGCTCTGGCTCAGCATTGATCTCAATCCTATGCTTGCCGGCCAACCAGAACGATAAGGGATTTACCGTCGTCGCATACAACCGTACAGTCTCCAAAGTGGATGAATTCTTGAACACGCAAGCTAAAGGATCCAATGTTATCGGAGCCCATTCGGTCGAGGAACTTTGCCAGAACCTTAAAAAGCCCCGAAGGATTATCCTGCTCGTCAAAGCCGGTGATGCTGTCGATGCGTTCATCAAGCAACTCGAACCCCACCTCGAAAAGGGTGATATCGTCATCGATGGTGGTAACTCTCATTTCCCCGATAGCAATCGAAGATGTAAGGAACTCGAAGAGAAAGGTCTCCTGTTCGTCGGTTCAGGTGTTTCCGGCGGCGAAGAAGGTGCTAGACACGGCCCATCCCTTAGTGAGGCAGACTTGACATCTTTCTTTTCCTCGACCGAATGCCTATTTGCACTCTCCTCCTCTCGAAACGGATGATGGTCGTGGCTGATATACTTCCTCCTTCCCCGCCCCCCCCCCCTCTCATTCTCCCAGTGCCCGGAGGATCTGAGGCTGCCTGGCCTCATATTAAAGAAATCTTTCAGAAAACCGCAGCTCAGTCTGACGGTGAAGCCTGTTGTGATTGGGTCGGTCAAGGTGGCTCTGGTCACTACGTCAAAATGGTCCATAACGGCATCGAAGTGCGCCATCCACAATTTGTCACATCCTTGACAATCTTGACGTTACTAACCGAAGCTGCTCTTTGGATAACCTAGTACGGTGATATGCAACTTATCTGTGAGGCATATGATATCTTAAAGCGAGGGCTTGGGATGAGTGAAGGAGAGATTGGCGATATCTTTGCCACTTGGAACAAGGGCGTGCTTGATTCGTTCTTGATGGAAATCACTCGTGACATCCTCAAGTTTAACGATACTGACGGGACTCCTCTTGTTTCCAAAATCTTGGATCAAGCTGGCCAAAAGGGTACCGGAAAATGGACGGCAATCAATGCTCTTGATCTTGGGATGCCCGTCACCTTAATCGGTGAGGCCGTCTTTGCTCGATGCCTGTCAGCCATTAAAAAAGAACGAGTCAAAGCTAGCAAGTCGTTAGGAGGCCCCCAAATCGAACCTTTCAAAGGTGACAAGAAGCAATTCATCGATGACCTTGAGCAAGCCATGTATGCCAGCAAATTGATATCATATGCTCAAGGTTTCATGCTATTGAGAGAAGCGGCCAAGGAATACGGTTGGACTCTTAATTAGTGAGTCAAATGGACTTTTTACGTCATAGTTTAGAGACCCTTCTTGACATTCTATTTTTTTCCGATCAGCCCTTCCATTGCTTTGATGTGGCGTGGTGGATGTATCATTCGATCGGTATTTCTAGGTGAAGTGAGCGAAGTTTTGGGATTCATCAGCAGTTAGGATCGATTTAATCCCCAATTACTTCTGTTCTGATAGATCACCAAAGCCTTTAGGGCTGAACCAGACCTTCAGAATTTGTTATTCAACGACTTTTTCAACCAAGCCATCCACAAAGCCCAAGCGGGCTGGCGTCGGATAGTGGCACAGTCTGCCTTGTGGGGTATTCCGACCCCGGCCTTTTCGACAGCCCTGGCGTTCTTTGATGGATATCGAACCGCTCATCTGCCTGCTAGCTTGTTACAAGCTCAGAGAGATTATTTTGGGGCCCACACGTTCCGAGTTCTTCCTGAGCACGCCTCCGAGGCCTACCCCGAGGACAAAGATATTCACGGTAAGGCAATTCGAGGTTATAGATTCACTATCGACAAATTGGTCAACGTAACTGATCTGTCTGCATCCCACTTACTTTGCTCAGTTAACTGGACTGGCCGGGGTGGTTCTATCTCATCGACGGCTTACGGCGCTTGATGAAACAAAAATGGGTATCATGACCAAAGGTTGATTTTTCTTTGTATGCCTAACGCCTATCAGCATGTTTTGGCCAGCCTCTGAGAGCGGTGCCCAACAAACTGGATAAAAAAATATAGAAATACCCGGAAATCTGCGGGAAGGGGACAACCTTGGTTGGATTTTGATCACCATTGTATTTAATCCTGAACATCACACCCTTATCACAGACGCTCATGATAAATCAATAGCAGCTTGAGCTTCCAAGGATTGACTGATGCATAAGGCAGGCTGGGTAGCAATGCCATAAAAATTGGTTGGGATTTCTGCCCTCCTCTTTGGTTGTGGTAATGCTTGTCAGGTTCCTTTTTTTCTGAGGGGTAGAGAAGCCCCTCCATCAGCCCTTCAAAGGTTAAAGCATTTTTTTTAATAAAAAAAAACAGGATAGGAAAGATAGGACAGTGAGCTTTGCAGGTGCTGAGCTTGTGAAAGGTTGAGATGAGTTCATTGTCTGGTCACCTTAGGCAAACAGGAATCGCCAGTTGCATGAATAAGGTAAAAGTATGGCAAGAAGGTGCTGATAGGTGAGGACAAGAATTCAACACACATTTTGTGTTGGAAAAATAACAATCATTACTCACACTGTGAGTAGGGTTTGACCAATTGAGGAGTTGAACAATTTTGACCATTGCTCTGGGCTAGTGATCAGTCACACTGTAGGTCAGCTTGCTTGCAGAGCAACCTGCCAAAGCACCACCAACAAAACCACAAACAAACACAAATACCCTTAAAATGAACCAATCAAAATAGTTGGACCGCAACACCACTAGCACCTACTGAATTTGTCCTGAAAAACCTCTCAGAATGGGAATTGGACTCACTGCTCCATGTCACTACCTGCAAAGTGTGGGCAATCCTGCAAAATTGTCTTCACCACAATTCACCTGGGAGTTTCTTGCACCCTCCCAGGACATTTTGGGAGGGTCCTGGACCATCTGAAGCTGTTCTGCTCAACATCCTTTTCAGCCCCATGGAATGGCGGTGAAGAAAATTTTTGGAAATTGACTGTTCTTTGCATGTAGTGTGAACTAGCTCCTAACCATGACACCAATAAGACACATACCCCACTAAGAAATTGAAAGCAAGTATCACCCCCAAAGTAGCAGATTAGAATTTAAAAATCAAAAAAATTACAAAATACAAAAGAGCAGAAAACATGATGAATGGAACACTATAAACAAGCAGAAAATATAAAAGGAAATTATAAGTAAACAGAAAGCATAAAGAACTATAAGGACATGAGTACATGACTTGAAGTAAGCCAGAGATTAACTCATACCAGGGCTGATTATTCCCCCCCCCCCCACCCTCCATAAACTGGCCAACAACCCAAGGTAGCTCCAATACCCCCAAAGGTCCCCCTACTACAATTAAACTAATCCTCCAACTCCAAAGCCAACCCAGAAATACACCCAGAAAAACCCATATAAAGAAGGCAGGGAGAGGCAGGGAGAATGGACCCAGAGCTTTGTTAAAAATGAGTCAAAAACCAATGAAATTTGAAACTATTAGATAAAATAAAATCTATAACTGAAACTAGTGGACTCACTACTCTTTTTTTAAAAGCCTGTTGCATTTGAAAAACCTACTGAAGAGTGGAATAATTGGAGCTTCACCATGACACTTCCAGTTGCTTAAGTAACCATCCCAAGAGCTCACCCTTCATTTCTTGGACCTCTTGGTTAGGTGACTATAAATCCTAACTGGGGACATAAACCACCCCATTAGCACTGTGGGCCTAGTCTATATTCCTTCATTCTAAGTTATAATAAGACAAAAAACCACTCATATGCATACCATCTACCCCCTATCAGCTTGAGTATCTAAAGGGACCTCACCTTGGGATCCAAAGCATGACAGATTGAAGTCTGGCTGGGTTAACCTCTTCAAACCTCTTAATCTGACCAAAGCTTAATACAAGAATTAAGATAAAGAAAAGGTTTTTTTTCATGAATCTTCCAAGACTAACTTGGATATAAGAAAAACCTTTTAACATTCTAGATCCACCAAATTAATAGATCTAAACCTATGGGACAACCAAAAATCAAACAATTGCTGTCCAAATCTTCATCTCATCTTATCTTTGAGACATCCTTATCAAAATGAAACTGTATTTTTGAAACTCCTCAAACTTTGTGGATTCCTAACCAACCATCTTCATGCCAATTTCAACAAAATTCTGTCACACAACCACCCCATGTGCTATAGGGCAATCTTAGATGATTGTGAGTTCCAATGGGAGAGTGCTGATTGCAAGGGAGGGTTGAGTTTGGTGGAGCCAACTGCAAAGTTCAAATACTTCATTTGGAGTCTCAAAAAACTGAAAGAGAGATGGATTGTTCTGATGGCAGGAAACCAAGGAGAATTCCAATGTGATAACTTGACCTCAGCAAAAGATGAAAGAAGATATGAAATTAAATAACTGAGGAAACAATTTTCAGGCAGAATCCATTGTCCTTATAAGGTAACTGGAGGTGAATATATAAAACCTCATGGAAAGTTGTCTACAGCTAGGGAGCAATGACACAATGAATGACAGGAACGGAATGGGTAAATAAAATACATAGTGTAGTTTGTCCAAGGTTGTAGGGTGAGTGCAAACAATAGAAAATGCAAGTACATAGACGTAACAGGTGAATGAATGATATGCAAGAGACTGTAAGAATAATGAAAATGAATGGATGTAGTTATGCAGGGTGTGAGCCTAGTCCTCAAGCAGATTTTTCAACTGATATGGCTTTCTATAAAACATGCAAGCCAATATGGCTAGTGTGATCAAGAGTGGGATAGCTAAGTCCAAAGATGGAAGAAGCAAGGTTAATTGGATGGTCAACTGATCATTGGTTGGAACTGCAAGGATTTCAGGGATAGAATGAGTTTCCAAAGTTGGTTGATTACTTGTGTATAAGCAAGAGATAGTAAGAAAACGTGCTAATAATAAGGTGTTTGCTTGTGTCACACTTTTAGACTGAGGTAGATGGTACTGAGGAATAGGATATGTCAAATGGATGATGTAGAAAATTACCCTTGAGCTTGGAGTGTGACAAATCCTTAGTTTGAAATTCTTTCAGTTTCAAAACTTTTGAACAAATACCTATGAAAATGAGAACAATTTCTTTTTTTTTTTTTGTAAAAGAAAAGAAAAGACCTCAATACAAGTTTCTCCAGCCAAGACATAAATCACCTTAAAAATTAAGTCTCTAAACTTTGAACTATACAGTCCAAAAACTCTAAAAAGCTGAGCACTTTGAATTAGCACACATTGAAACCAAATTTTGAACTTTTCCTACCCAAATCTTGTATTTGCAATTCCAAAATCCTATGGGAAATTTCACATGGTGACATGTGACACCATAAGTCTTGCAAATTGACTGGTCTTTCAACCAATCTCATAGCATTTTTGTTAGAAATTGCCTCTTGATTTGTTTCAGGGGCCTGGGGTATGACAGTCAACTTTCTCCAAATTATTTGCACTTCAAACATTCTGTCAAATATCTGTTTAAAATTATGGGTATTACCATTTTTGAAAAAATAGTAGCAATACTTGAAGTAACAAAGTGAGCTAATCAGGCCAGTCATATAGGATAAATCAAAATATCCATAAAAACATAATTCAAATGAGAAATTTACCTAAAATTTCCTTTTTAACCAGTGGACTAAAAGATAACACAAGTTAATTAAGTAATAACTTGAGCTTCTTAGAAAGGATAGAAAAGAAATCATTTGGAACTATGTAAATACCAACTAAAAGCTTCTCAATCCTTCCAAAAAAATTTCTAGAGAAGAAGTAATTTATGGAAAACAAAGAGATCTAGAATCAGAAAAAAAAATATTTCAAATCATTATTAAAAATTACAGACTTTAGACAAAAGAAAGAAAGAGAAACAAAATCAAGATCACATACTACCATCCTTAGACTATCCTTTATTTTTAAGCAATAATTTATCTTAATGATTGTTTGCAAGTCAATTGACTAATAATAAAGCTCTGGCTTACAAACTTAAAAAAATGATCAATTGGGAAATTTCAAAACCTTCTGGTTGACCAAAGATTGAAAAATCCTCCAAAATTGACTTAGTTTGAGACAAAAAAATGAGAAAGTTAGAAAATTACTCAGAAAAACCACATGTGCCAGATGGCTGAGGATTGAATGTCCATCAGAATGGGGGTAGACAACCATTGTGCAGACTACTCCCAAAACCAACTGGCACAAATAGGTGTGAGACTTAGAAATTTTCAGCCTAGTTCCAGTACCAGAAGTGATGTAAGTTAATCCTGCAGAAAAAATAACTTTAGTGCTCCAACTAGGAACCAAGTTGCAGAAGCATCACCACCAACAGCCACAGGAACAGCACCAGCATCAGCAACAACATCAACAACCAATGAAAATTTTAAGATTCAAAGATTGTATGGGGTGTAAAGATGGAGAAAATAGTTAAAATTTCACTATTACATCCTAATCAGCATGTGTAATCCTCTGCACATGGTATATGGGTCCTAACACCACCCCCCTTAAAACCTTAAAAACTGGTTCCAATACAAAAAAGGCATGAGTTTAGACAATTAGGATTGGCACACCCTTTTCAGGCTTAGAGGAGTTTGGAAGGAGGGGAAACACACACTTTGAGAATGTGTTGGGCCCCAAAAGGCCTGGAAACATGGATGAAGGTCTTTGGGGGCTAAAGTAAGACCTCCAGAACCCTTTCAGGGTCTGCCTGGGTTAGGAGTTTTGGGAAAATCCAAATATAGACACCAATTTAGTTGATCTAATCTGTCAAAATGAAATATACCCTGATTTTCCGCAAGGAATAAAAATCTATGATCAGTTTTTTTAAAAAAAAGAAAAGATTGTAGCAGTATGAGAAGAAAAATAAAGATGTGAAAGATTCATGTTCTTTAAAAAATTCAGAATATTTCCATTGGAATATAAATAACTACCAAAAATGAAATGAAATGAAAAATGCTACATATACATATTTGATAAGTGGGATTAAGATATTTTTTAATATTTGAAAAAAAATATTATCAAGTGCAAAAATAATTATAGAAAATTATGAAAAGAAGGGTTCCTACAAAAAGAATTTGAGATTTCTCATGGAATTTAAAATATGTTTGTACCAACAGAAAAAAAAGCTACATTTATTTATTTCAAGAGGAGAATACAAATAATTTTCAATTTTTCAATAAAAAGCTCATTGGCACCACAAAAAAAGTGATGGCACTAGCTAGCAAGTGCCATCAAGGAAGATGTGGTTGAATTTCCCTGCAATCTCTAGTTGAAGGTACTTTCATTCTCTTAGAAGTTTTTTTTAAACAGTCAATGTGAACAATGCACAGTGACTATGCATTGGAGCTTGGAAAAATCTTGACCTGAGCTTGGCCAGTGCTTGACATGAGATTGGTCATACATTGGGAATGATCTTCTTGATGGCACTTCCTAGCAAGTGACATGCAGGCTTCTGTGGTGTGTGTAGCAACATGCAAACATTAAATATCAGAAATTGATTACTTTGAATAGAGATTGATATTTCCAGTTGGATGTAAATAACTCATACCAAACATGAAAAGAAAGGAAAATTATACAAATAAAAGCTTTATGAGGGGAATTGAAATATTCTCAAATATTCCAAAAGATAATTCATTGAGTTATCTCATACTAATAATGAATTCAGAGATTCATTTCTCTGAAAAAAAACTAATATTTCTGATTAAACTCAATTATATTCTTACCAAACATAAATTAAAATCAGAAAATCACACATAAACCTATTTAATTTCAGGATACTAGAAGCCTGGAACCTTGCAATCCTTTGTTTCATAACCAAAACTTGAAAATCCAGCCTCAGTCACCTCAGTCACCCTCAACCCTCAGTACATCCAACCTCTCCTCCTGCATCCACTAGCTTTTCCTCATGTGCATCTCCCTAAATACCCTGTAGGTCCTATGTAATATTACTGGCTCCCACCCTATCTCTATGGCTTGGTGTATCCTCTATCTCTCCTCAACCCAATTGGTATATGGTTTAGTAAATATCACAAAAGTTGTATATGCATAGTACATACCCCTCTCTTGTCAGGCTATTCTCCCAGGATTTCCAGATCAGAACATGTCAGAACTTCCTGGAAAGGCCTATCATCCAATCAGTCAAATACAGCCTCCACCCCAACAATTAAAAATTTAATTAAATGGGAACTATTTCCCCCCCAATACCAGTCACTCATCCCTCAAGGCCTTCTCCTTGATCCTGAGATATACTGGCCTCTCCTTCACCCCTGAAATAATTCACCTCAAGGAATTATTATAATACTTATTTTTGGTTATTTAACTTGCAATGGGTGTAATCTCAGCAAATTAAAGCCAAACCTCCTGCTAGACTCATATCTGTCAGAGCCTCACTCCTGGATTCATCTTATCTCCTCCTTTATCAATCCTTGTTCTCATTTAATTCCCCTTATTTTATATTGAAATAAATCCTCCTTGATCCAAAGTCCTGTGAGCAGTAGTGCCTGTGTCATCTGCATCTTGCATGCAGGAATAATTTTTAAAACTTTGGCTAATAGAGGTGATTGGGTTGCAATGAATATATTACTTGAGATATTGCAGTAATAGTCAGCAATTCTATGGAAAGAGACAATGCAAGTTACTGGTTTTGTATGGTGGAAAGGTGGATTAATTAATAACTGAATTATGAAATAAATAGAAAGAGGGGCCACAATAAATAATGGGTATATTTAACACCTCTCCTTTGTGGGGTTAAACTTATAATCCATGCAATTTGGATTTCACGACCTTAGAAAGAGAAAAATTAACCATAAAAATATGTGGTATGGCTGGGCTTGGGTAGCATCCCACTGCCTTTAATTTTTTATTTCCATATAATTTCAGAATACATCAGCTAGCTACTCTTTCAGAGCCAGCTGACAAAAGTACCAAAAATACTTAAAAAATTATGAAAATGAAAATGAATAGAATAAATAGTGGGAAATACCAAAAAATTATTACAGGAATGGATTCCCCACTCATAACTAGGTAGGTTGACCCACTGAGCCTACACTCAAAATTCAACTCCTCAAACACTTAATTAATGATTCCAAAATACCCAGGGAACCAACTTGGCACATTTTGGAAAGTTTTATCTTTCACAACAAGCATCATGTATATTCTGCCTGACCAAATTTTGATCAGAAACTGAGATTTTGGTATATTTTAGGAGTTATGGAAACACTTGTGTTTTTCCAAAATTCCCTCATGCAGCCATGCACAAAATTAACAGTCCCCAGACACACATGCAGCCCTCTCCTTAAAAATTCCCACGCACAAATTCTTCAAAGCCAGGTCATGACCAGTACACAGGCTGGCAGCTGTGCCCCATGCTTTCAGGGCCAAAATGTCCACAAAATCCCATGACATAAGGGTTACAACAGACATGGGAAAGGAATGCATATTTAACATGCATTCCAATCCTTCATGCATGTCAAAAAACCCAAATATAATTCAAAATATGGTGGAAAAGACACATGAAAAACCCTCAAAATATTCATTGACAGTTTTGAGAAAAATCACAAAAATGATCAAAATACACTTTCACAAAATTATCAAGCCTGAGCAAGTGACACATGCACTGGCTAAAAAACATAGAAATTTCCACAAAATTAAATTTGATTGATTTGAATTTCACAAAAAATTACAAAAATACAAATAAAAACACCAACATGATGAATACAAAAATTATAGGCTCATTTCCCCTGCGGTTATCATGCAAAAGATGCCAAAAATATCATAGTTCTTGGTATATGAATAGGCCATACAGCCCAAACCACTAAAAGAAGCCTGTGGAAAATGCATGAAGGCACTGCTGGCCTCAGCAAACGGTTTCCCCCTCTTTTTACCCTGATAAACCTCACAGAGGCCCCTGAAAAACTGAAAAAGGATCAATTACAAACCTCTTTTAGGATGTATATACCCCAGCTACTCATCATTAATCATGAAAAAGCCATGCCATACTTGAATAAAATACTTATCAAGATAAATAAGTGATTAACTACTTTAATATGACCATTTTATCAAACAGTAAACCCTTATGACTCAACCCTTTCACCATGGGAAGCCCTCAAAGAATACCATCAGGCTCAAAATCTACCCTTATATTTTTCATTTCAGGTAACCAGGCATCAAAAATATACCCAGGAATTCATCCCTCTCTGATTTGGCTGGTTTGATACCCAAGACCAGCCATACTATGTGTTTTTCTCAATAATATTTCCCTTATATCAGGGTCCCTGTCACACTCCAAGCTCATGGGTTATTGTTTACCATGAAATCAACATATCCCCTATCCTCCATATATTTGAACTCAGTCAAACAGGGTGAAACTAAAAGCATGTTACTACCAAATGCCATAAGCTTCTATTCTCAAATTTCAAGATGCTTTCTATCTCTGGTTTCCCAGTCAGCACTTGCAATTGCTCTTGCACTTTGCAGTACCATCTACAAATAGCTCCAATCAATGTTAAAATTTTGATCCCACCCTTGAACTTACATCTCTGGATAGCTAAGGATCTTGCACAAGCCTAAATAACCCTTCAATAAATCTCAAGTCACCTTCAAACAATATTTTGAACCTTTAACAGTCAAACATCCAACTACTGGTTGCAAGTCATCAAACCTCTTCTCATTGCAAGGACTCAGTCTGCTTTGTTACCTTTGTTAAATCTGGCATTCAATCTGTTGCATTAGATTTCAATTGTATACAAATTTTTTGAGGAACTTCTTGTACCTCAATTTTTTCATTTCATTTAGCTTTGGATTTCTGTAAATTTTATGCATCCTTGCTTTTATTAGCTAGAGAGGAAATAATAAGATTGTTTATATTCATTGGAACTAATTTTTAGATCACCTTAAAAGTAAAAGAACTCTCCTGTTGATTTTTTCCTTATTTAATCAATTCAATACATTATTTCATCTTGCTGAGCCTGAGTATTTACATCAAGCTTTGGCTCAGTTTCCTTATTAAAAAATCTTCCCTTGCACCTTGCACTTGAATTTGAGCCTTAGTTTGAACTTTGAAGGATAGCCTTACTAACTTTGAGATTCCATTTAGTTTTTTTATTTCTAACTTTCACAACATCCATCTAAATAATTTACCCTTATTAGTATTTGGGGTGTGCCTGTGACATAAAACTAACTGAAGTAACCTACTATTCTTCAGAGTTTTTCCAAATGCTCATAGATAGTTTTCTTTATCAATGTTGCATACTTGCTTTAGCGGAAAAATCCCCTTTACCATTTCAATGATGACCCTAATTAGGTATGAAAACCAAGCTTCTTGTGAGCTTGTCAACTTTGAAACATTCACTTCTTCTTTTCTCCATCTGGTAGACCCCTTGATGACCCTTTGACTCTTGGGAATCCTCCTGAAGCCTTTGTGGATCCCCTCAAACCATTTCTGGACTCCCCAGATTATTTTACTGGTTCCCCAGCATGAGGTGTATCCAAAACTTGCAGAGATACTAATGTAAAGCTCAGCACCCCAAAACTACCAAAAAACTCAATGAAAAAGTTTCAAAAAAATTCTCAGAGGTTGGGGGGCAGAGGCTCAAGTTTTCAACACCAGGAATGAAAGATACAGACCAATTCACAGCAAACCAACCTCATACAATTAGATATTATTTTCAATCCTTTAAAATAATTTTTTCCAATGACCAAAATAAACTCTGAACCAATTTTAACAAGTTCATGTATGCTTCTTACGTCTAGGGAGAACAGGAGGCATAATTGTTCAAAACTTACCTTGATTTAATTCAGAATAAAAGCTCAAGCTGCATTCTAAATAATTGGGAATTCTACAATCAGAAACTGTTCACTCTCTTTGGAAATCTCAAAAAATTGAAAAATGCAGGGAAAAAATTGAATAATATGTGTCACAACTGCCCCTGGTGTGCAAGGGGCTGAAGGCACAGGCACTGCTACTCATAGAACTCAAGGATGATTTGTTGGAATTGCAATGAAGAAGATGAGAGGAGGAGTACAGGTGATGAGAAGATTGAAGGACGGAATGGAGAGGTCCAGGAGAAGATTGTTGAATGAGGGGTTGTTAAATAATATAACAGTAACACCAGGAAGGGAATAGTTGATATGGGTTAAGCAGCCTGGGTGAAGGATGCCTTGTACTGAGATGACACCTAATGGAAGAGGGACTAGAAAGTAAGAAGTAGTATACTAATTCCTTGGGGCAGTTAAACCAGGAGGGAAGGAGAGGCCAGTATATGTGAGAGCTGAGAAGGAGGCCTTGAGGGATGAGTGGCTGGTGTTTCATGTTGGAGTTCCCATGGTATTAAATGTTGAATAATTGGGATGGAGACTGTAGTTGACTGATTGGGTGATGGGCCTTTCAAGGAAGGTTTGACATGTACTGATCTGGAGTCCTGGGGGAATGGGCTGAACAGACAGAGGAGAGTATTTACAATTTTTATACTAAGTGTAATATGTACTAACTCATATAAAAATTGGGTTGAGGAAAGATGAAGGATGTAACAAGCCATAGAGAGAAAGCTAGAGAGACTGGGAATATTAACTGAATCACCTGACATAGTGGTGAAGTGTACATGGACATAGAGCTTTTTCATAACCACAACTTTAATCAGTCTCCTCAGCTATACTCAACCCTCAGCCAATCTCAGTCCTCAGTAAAATCCAAATTCTACCCTTGGATCTACATGCAGCACCTCCTGAAGTATTCTCCTGCATGTCCTGTAAACTCTCACAGGATCCTCTTTCCCTCTCTATGGCTTGGTGTATCCTCATCTCTCTCTCTACTGTATCTTCTACAAGAATTACACACTGTAAACCCATATTAAATACTCCTGGCTGGAAAACTCATACTCCAGTTCAGTAAATGCACCACCTTTCTGGAAAGGCCCATTAACCAATCCATCAAGCCACTGTCTCAAGCCCAATTGGTCAACATGTAATACCATAGGAGATCTCAGCCCCAGAACCAGTAATCCCTCCTCAAGGCCTCCTCTCAGTTTTCACATATATTGGCCTCTCCTCCCTTCATGGACTGATTCCCCTCAAGGAACTAGTATTATACTTCTTATTGGTTAATCCCTCTTCAAATAGGTTTCATCTCAGCACAAGAAAGCCAACTAGCCTACCTTACTCATCTCACCTACCCCTTTGGTGTTACTCTGATAGGATTCATTCATAAAACCCCTTCAGAGCCTTACTACTGGGTTCTCCTCCTCTTCATTGTCATTACTCTAAGTCTCCTCTTCATTGAAATAAATCTCATTTCTAAATCCTGAGTTCTGTGAGCAGTAGTGCCTGTGCCTTCAGTCCCTTGCATGCCTGTGGCAGTTGTGAAATTATACTAATTCCTTCTCCTTGATTAATACTTGTCTCTATATCTCAATAGAACTAACACATTTTCCACCTCAACCCATTCCATCTCATGGATAACACTACCTGAAATATTTGTGGGTGTGTGTGGTACAGTGCTAAACAGTGTGTGGCCCTCCAAATTTCCAAAGGATCTCCCTGCAGAATTCATATACTTCCATCCCTTCTCCAAATTGGCCTTTAAAGGCAAATTTGAAAAAAATATTTGACGCTTCAATGGTACTTCAATAGCACTTTGATGGCTCCAATAGTTTTGATCAAGATTCAACAAAATTTGATTTTGGCCTTGAAATTTCACTTCAACCTGAAACTTTGACTGATTTGACTTTGACCTTTGAATTTGATGCTTTTACCTTTGAATTTGACCAATTTGACCTTTGGCTTTGACCGCTTTGAACTTTGACTTTGACCGCTTTGAACTTTGAATTTGACCTGCTTTGACCTGCTTTGACTTGCTTTGACTTACTTTGAAGCACTTTGAGGGATGTTGTACAACCCTAAGATCTTATTCAGCCAATACTTTTCTCCTTCTTCTGCGGGTACTTTCCTTGGGTCACTCCCCTACAGAATAAGTGGAAACCATGTCTCCTTGACAAGCACAACCTTCCATCATCACCAGTCCACTCTTAAACAGGGCAGCCAGAGGAAATGGTTCTACTTTAGATTTTCAGAATCAGGACCAATCCACTCCTCAAGCTTGCAGATGTCGGAGGACCTTTTCCAACCTCCCTGCACCAGCTTCCAAAACCCTGGATACTATTATTATTCCCCCAGCTCCTCCAAGAGTTTCCTTATCTCCTGATCCTCCTGTTTTCAGACCTTATGCTAATTGTTTAATTGTTCAATATCCTCAATCAGGCTTTGGATTGGATTCCCCTTTGTAAAATCCCAGCTTAATTCCTCTCCCCAAGGCCAAGGAAGAGGAGGAGGAAGAAAGTATAGACTCAATCTTTGATTTGAGGATCCTTAGAAATCTTAACTCACTAATCTCTGGACCTCAGGAAGCAGCCTCCCAGCCTTTTTCCTCAACTGTGGCCCCTGATCCTCAAAACCAACCTCCTCAACCTCCTGCTGTGGACCCTGCTCTCGTAGCCTTGCTCCAAAAAATGACTTCAGTGGTAGCTAAACTTTCTCAACCTCCAACAACCAGTACTTCCCACTCTGAAGCCTTTAAAGCTTCATTGATGAATCCGCCAGACAAATTTGAAGGCAGTAACCCTATCAAGCTCAGACCATTTTGACAACCTTGTGAAATCATCTTTGCAACAAATGAAGGAACCTTTTGTGTTGATCAAAGGAAATTTTTGTTTTCTGTATCCTACCTTTCTGGGAACAAAAAATGTTGGATCCAACCCTATTTGAATCAACTCTCCAATCAAGAGCCTTCATTCCTTCTCAACTCCTGGCAACACTTCATGGAACAACTTCATAATCTCTTTGGTGACCTTCTGGAAGTGACTAAAGCAGAAAAGGAACTTGTGAACTTGAAGATGAAGGACTCTGGACACGCTTCAACCCAAATCACAGAATTTTGATCCCTTATGACTAAAGTTTATGGATGGGGTGATAGAGCCTTTTATTTCAATTTTTGACAAAGTCTCCCTTCTCAACTTCTGGAACAAATAGCCAGCTATGATGGTTCTGTGGACACCCTTCAAGACCTCATGGATGTAGTTTTAGATTAAAATACCAGGTACCATGAAAAAGTGAATAAAAAGTCTTCTCATCCAAGCTACTCTAAACAGAAAAACTCCTCCCAATCCCAAACCAGTTCTTCTCAGTCTGACAAGGGGAAAGGTAATTCCAAGAAGAAAGACAAATTTGCAAAGAAGAAATCTTACAAAACCAAACTACCTTGGACCCAGGTCCTGATGGCGGGCTCAAGGCTGAAGAAAAGGCTAGAAGGGAGAAGGAAGGATTGTGTATGTATTGTGCAGGGAATCACAAGACAGAAAAATTTAAAAAGAAGCTTGTCTCCAACCCTTCTTTCAACCCCAACTCTTCCTCTACCTCTAAGCCAAGAAACAATTAGGTGGTTTTCCTGCTTTAATCCAAGATTATCACCCTACTGATGTTAGGGTACAAAAGATAAAAAAATACTACTCTGAACAACTTTCTAAAGGCATAAATTTTATTATTTTTCACCAGGAATTGAGTTATAGTTTTTTGATTGATTGAGGTTCTACTCAATCTGTAATGGATAATACTATGGTTCTAAAGTTTTCCTTGCAGCCCAATCCCTTGGGAAAATCTATTCCTCTTTTCAACTTCAGTCCTAATGAGTCACCCTTCCAACTAATTACCCACAAGGCAAATTGGGTGATCTCTCTCCCTTCTTTTACTAGATTTGAATGGGAATTCCTCGTTGTCAATGCACCATTTTCAGAAAAACTCATCCTGAGAATAGACTTCCTTCACCACTGGAATCCTGAAGTGAACTGGAAGATGGGACTGATCACCCCAAGACACCAGCCAACTGAAAAAATTTCCTCCAAATTTGTTGAAATCAACATGGCCAACCTACCTTCAACTGGTTTCCCTTCTACTCTGCCTTTGGCACTGGAGTCCATTCCATTTCCCCTCACTTAAGAACCTGTGCATCCTCAACACTCCATCCAATTTCCATTGAGTTCAACAATATCTCATATTGCATGGATATTGATTGATCCCTTGACTATTTATTTGGAGGAGGAATCTAGGGATTAATCCTTTCATATCATGCAATTGGTTACCTCTTCTAATATTTCTGTTACTCCCAATAAGAACACTTCAGCTGACTGGGACAAGTTTGACATTGACAAAGACCCTGAAGAAATAGAAACTGTGTTAGAGAAAGTTCCTACTGATTACCATTCTTTTCTAGATGTTTTCTCCAAGTTTAAAGCAGATAAACTTCCTCCTTACCACGCTTAATATCATCATATTGAACTGGAAGGACCTCTTCTTCCAGTTGGGCCCATCTACTTCCTCTCTCAAATTGAAAAGTCAACCCTACAAGCCTACATAGCAGAGAATGTAGAAAAAGGTTTCATCTGTTCCAGCACTTCAAGAACTGGAGCACCTGTTCTTTTTGTAAAAAAAGAATGATGGGAGTTTGCAGTTGTGTTTTGACTATTGCAAGCTTAACGCTGTTACAAGGAAGAATGGTTATCCCCTTCATCCAATAACTTTCCTACCGACTTTCTTTTCAGTTTCTTCCATCTTCACCAAAATAAACCTCAGAGGTGCTTACAACCTTCTATGCATTAAGGAAGGAGATGAACACTTAACAGCATTCAGATCTCAGTTTGGAATCTATGAATACCTGGTCATGCCCTTTGGACTGATCAATGCCCCAGATTCTTTCCAAAAGCTTATCAATGATATCCTTGCTGATATCCTCACAGTTTATGTGGTGGTTTACCTTGAAAATATCCTCATTTTTTCCAAGACCTTACAGGAACACATCCCTCATGTGTGTGAAGTACTGATCAGACTCAGAAAGCATAAGCTATATACAAAGGCCTCCAAATGAAACTTACATGCACCTTCTGTGGACTACCTTGGCTATGTGATCTCAGGGGATGGCATCTTCATGGAAAAAAACAAAGTCAAGACCATCCTTTCCTGGCTTACTCCTGAAATCAGAGAGGCTTTGCAGTCTTTCCTTGGGTTTGCTAAATTCTATTGCAGGTTTATAAATAACTACTTCAAAAAGGTCTCCCATCTCACCTATCTTGCTGGAAACAGCTCTACTTTCACCCTAAATCCTGAAGCCTTTCAAAAATTTAAAAACATCAAGCAAGGTTTCACCCAAGCTCCAGTCCTTTGCCATTTTGATCACCTCCTGAGAACTTATTTGGAGCCTTAGCCAGTGCCTAGGTCCTGGGTGCTGTCCTGCACCAGGTTAATGCTGATAAAAATAAAAAACCTATTGCCTTTGAAAGAAGAAAAATTTATGGTGCTGAACTCAACTATGAGATCCATGAAAAAGAACCCCTTTCTATTGTCTTTGCTTCCCAGAAATGGCGTTCCTAACTCTTGAGTGTTACTGAACCCTCTGAAGTTCTGACTGATCATTCCTCTTTGAAGTATTTTATGTCTTCCAAGGTCCTTACTAGAAGACAGGCTTGTTGGGCATAGTTCCTCTCTGAATTCAATTTTGTGATCACTTACAGACCTTGCAAATTTTCAAAAATCCCAGATATCCTTTCATGTTGGGAAGACATGTATCCAAAGGGGGGGGGGGAAAGCAATATTATGAAAATAATCCTAGAAATTTTCAACAACTTCTGAAACAAAATAAAGTTGAAGCTGCTAAAAGTTATTTTCTTTCTGCTAATAAACTTGATGATCAACTGAGTGAACTGACCTCTGTTAAAAAAGCTGAAGGTTTCTTAAATTTATCATTAAAAGATTGGATAAGAATGAGGAAGTGACTGATTATTCCTTAGAGCCCTTTAATGGATTACTCCTTTTGCATGGTAAAGTGTCCATACATGACCAAGCTAACCATCTTAAACAAAAAATACTCTATCAAAGACATGATTCTACTCTTGCAGGTCACCCTGGCCAACAGAAGACTCTCAACTTCATGAAGAGATCTTCCTCCTGAAATGGGCTGTCAAAAGATGTTAAGAACTATGTTTCAGCCTGCTACCTTTGCAAAAGGAATAAGAAAAGGCATGAAAATAAAATAGGTTTTCTCTAACCTCTTCCAATTCCTTATGGCCCTTGGATTACTATCTTTAATGAATTCATTTCTCAACTCACTCTCTCCAATGGATTTGATTCTATCCTTGTTGTTGTGGAACATTTATCCAAGATGGCCCTCTTTATCAAAATGGCTGGTACACCAACTGCAGTAGAAATAGCTCACCTCATCATCAGCCATGTCTTCTCAAAGAATGGGCTGCCTGCTGACATTATGAGTGACCAAGGCTTCTTATTCATCTACTGTTTCTGGAAAAAACTTTGTGAAAAATTACAGATCAAAAGTAATCTCTCCACAGCTTACCACCCCAAAAAAGATGTTCAAAATGAAAGAGTCAATCAAGTACTGGAAAAATATCTTTGTTAATCATCAGTTATCACCAGGAAAACTGAGATACTTGGCTATCCCTGGCAGAATTCTCTTACAACAACAGTGTTCACACTTCTACCCAGCAATAACCTTTCTTCACCCTC
Organism: Puccinia polysora; assembly: GCA_025617555.3. Classification (NCBI taxonomy): domain Eukaryota; kingdom Fungi; phylum Basidiomycota; class Pucciniomycetes; order Pucciniales; family Pucciniaceae; genus Puccinia; species Puccinia polysora. The sequence continues at coordinate 31,940,294 of CM062624.1, read as the reverse complement.
TATGGAAGGAATCCTAGCTTTGACTTCTTGCATTTTCTGGAAAATAAGCCTGCTATTCATTACTTGGATCAGATTCAGAAGAACCAGGTTCAACTAAAGAAAGATTGAAAAAATTCTATGGATAAGTATGAGTACTATGCTGGCTTAACAGGAATGATTTTCCAAAAGGCATTGCTCCTGCAAATAAAGTTTGGTTATCTGCAAAGAATATCAATACTAATAGATCTTCCAAGAAGCTCTCTGAGCATTTTTTGGGCCCTTTTCTCATTATTGAAAAAATAGGACCTCATGCTTTCAAACTCCAACTCCCTGATCAATGAGTCTTCCATCCACCCTGTCTTCCATGTTCCAATTCTCAAACCCTACTTCTCAGACCCAAATTCTACTGGTCACCAACCACCTCCAGAACCAGTGGAAATTGATGGCCAAGAATAATGGTAAGTGTCTCAAATAATGGAATCCAATATTAGGCTTGGAAAACCACTTTACTTAGTTGAATTTAAAGGTTTCTTAGAAGACTCTGAAAGAACCTCATGGGAACCAGTCTTCAACCTCACCAAAAGTTCAGCCCTACTCCATGACTTCCACTACCTTTACCCCTTCAAAACTAAAACCTCATAGTCATCATCCCTATCTCTCATCATTTCCCTTTTATATTCACTCTATATTTCTCAAATAATTCAAATCAATCCTATCTTTATTTCATCAATCCATAAAAGTAAAAAAGGAAATCTCTATCTCCCACTCCTTTTCAATCTTATCAATCAGGTCAGCAATTTTGGCCAACCAAACACTAGCAAAATTGATTTTCTTACTTTCATACTCCTCTCTATCCTTAGCAGTAGCTCCCAACTCATAAGTTACCCCAGAAAAAGATAAAATGTCTTCAAGCTCTGCTAATACTTCCTTCTCTAACTTCTCCTTCTCTTTCTTCTTCTCCACTTATTCTCCATTATTCAAACCCCATGCAAAAATCACATTGCTTCTGGAATCCTTCAAAAACCTTCCAAGTTGCTTCTAAATATCCTTCAAGTTCCCAATTGGATCATCTTCAATGGCATCCACTGGAACAACCACCCTCCCCCCAGAGCAAGCATAGAAACCAATTTCCTCCTGGGTTACCTTCCTAAATCCACCTCTTACCCCATCCTTGGCCAACATTCTTTCAACCAACTCTCCAACAGAATTGGAACCAGGGGATCCTTCTTCTACCCCTATCACTTCCTTCCCCTTTCCTTTATTACTTCCTACTTCTTCCTCTCCTTCTCCTTCTTCTTCTATGTCTTCTTTTTCTTCATTTTCCTCCTCCTCATCAGGCTCTCCAGGAGCATCTTAATCTTCCTCCTCCTCCATCTCATCCTTGTCCTCCTATTTGACTTTAATGGGAACAGAGGTTGCTTTGACAGGCGGCCTTTGAAAAATTTAAACACTCTTTGAAGTTCAAACTTTGATGTCTCTTTAATTCTTTGACACCTCTTTGACTCCCTAGCCACTGCTTTCACTGTGCTTTGACCAGACTACAACTGGTTTGATTGTCCTTTGACAAGGTTCCCCGGATTTTAACAAATCACATTCAACTTCAATTGGTTTGAACTTTGATTTTCAAAATTTGACCAATTTGATTTTTGACCTTTTCAAACTTTTTCCATTTTGAAGGCACTTTGACTTGCTTTGAAAGCTTCAACGGCAGTTTGAATGGATTTCACGGATTTCACTTTGCTTTGAAAGAGGTTTGACTGGCCTCCTACGCCTTCAGACTCCTCAATCAAAATGATTGAAGACAAATAGGCCATGCCCCAGAAGATTTCCATTGATTTCAAACTTGCCACTTCCTTCTTCAACATGAATTCCAGGGCCAACTGGCCTTTCTTCCTCAAATCCAAACTTCTCTTTTCCAGGCGCTTCATCTTGTCCTTCAAAGCCTCCACCAGGAACAAATCAAGAAACCTCTATCAGAACAAACCCTTCACCAAAAGAAGGTAGAAGATAAAAACACTCACCATATGATGGACCTACCCTGCTGGATGCCCCCAGGGACACACTTGAGTTTTCAGGTGCTACTTTCACTTCAAAATTTCCGCCAAGGTTGTTCTTCACCCACAAAATGGGTCCCAAAACCTTCCTTCCAGCCTCTGTGGTCCCAGAACAAGGCCTCTTGTATCTTCAGCAATATTCAAACTTTCCAGACTTAGGGGTGATGCTGGTGATGCATAGCTTCTCTGTTTCAAGACACCTAGAGCAAGGAGGGGGGTACTGATTGGCAGGATGATAGCCATTGGTGATTTCCATGGTGAATGAAAGGGTGGGTGATATGTTGTAGGATGATAGGGATGGAAAGCTGTCAGGTGGGGTTGGTGATGGATAGGGTAGGGGGAAAGAAAAATCAGTCATGGTGATGAACTCAATCTACTCCTCACCTTTTCTTATGGGTATCAGGAGATACCCCTTCCTGTTCTGGGGGGGTATTGTCATAGCCACAACTTGACTCAGTCTCCTCAGCTATACTCAATCCTTGGAAAATCTCAGTCCTCAGTAAAATCCACCTTCTACCCCTGGATCTACATGCAGCACCTCCTGAAGTATCCTCCTGCATGTCCTGCAGGTTCTAGTCAACTCTCCCAGGCTCCTCTCTCCCTCTCTATGGATAGGTGTATCCTCATCTCTCTCTCTACTCTATCTGCTATGAGAAGTAAATACTGTAAACCCATAGTACATACTCCTCGCTGGACAACCCATACTCCAGTTCAGTACATGCCCCAACTTTCTGGACAGGCCCATTAACCAATCTGTCAAGCCACTGTCTCAATACCAATTGGTCAACTTGTAATACCATGGAGGATCTCAGCCCCAGCACCAGTCATCCCTCCTCAAGGCCTCCTCTCAGTTTTCGCATATACTGGCCTATCCTCCCTTCCTGGACTGATTCCCCTCAAGGAATTAGTATTATAATTATTATTTGTTAGTCCCTTTTCCAATAGATGTCATCTCAGCACAAGAAAGCCAACCAGCCTACCTTAATAATCTCACCTATTCCTTTGGTCTTACTCTGATAGGATTCAATCATCAAAATCCTTCAGAGCCTTCCCCCTGGATTCTCCTCCTCTTCATTTTCATTACTCTAAGTCTCCTCTTCATTGAAATCAATTCATTTCTTCATCCTGAGTTCTGTGAGCAGTATTTCATGTGCCTTCAGCTCCTTGCACGCCAGGGGCAGGGGTGACAAGCTTATAACATACGGGAAATGGTGAACCTGGTGGAAGAAGATGGAGACTGCAAGGTATGCCATAGTACCCTCCAGTGGAAGGCATAGAAGAAAGTGAAGTTGGGTTTGATCCAAGATTGAATTTGATGAATGGTTGGATTGGTTTAGTTTCAGAGGTGTTAGGACTGTGATCATGACAGTACCCCACCAAAAGGGAAGGGGCAGATCCTGATTCCCAGAAAGGAATGTGCGGGAGTTGAAGATTGAGGTCTGTTTCAATTGCTGATTGGAAGCTGGGAGGCTTGGGAGCAAGGTTGACCAGCTTGAAGCAGGTGAAACATTGCACAGGTTTTGGGGCTTAAAGTTGGAGGCTAGGATGTGATTTTATAGGATTGAAGTTGGATATTTGAAGTTTGGGATTTGAATTTTGAAGCTTGAGAAGTTTTAATGAGTCTGGGGGTTTAGACGTTTGAATTTGAAGTTTTGCTGTGAAAAATTAGGAGTGGTGCTCTGGTTAAGAATTTATGAAAGGAGGAAGAGAGGGTCTGATGTTGCAGAGACGGGCGGATCAGGGAGTCTTAAGAGGGTAACCTCAGGGGGCACTCTGGTTCAGATTGGGTCATGAACTGATGATGATCATTCACTGGAGATTTGGCTGCTCAAGTAGTCTAAGTACAAGCAAGGCCAACAAGTGGTTGATATGAAAAAGACAATAATGAATAGGTTATATTCAAGCTGAACCAAGAAGTCCGCACAATTGGAGGATAGCAGAGGACAGACTGAGAAAGTGAAGCTACTAGGGTCAATTACAGAGAAGTAACTGGAAAAAGGAACAGAATACGTAAGGTATAGAGAACTTACTCAGCAGAAACATTCAAGAGCAAGAAAACAGTCAGGAGGACTAAGAAAAAAGGTAACTATGGCACTCAAGATTCAGGCAGAAAAAATGGACAACAGAAATCTTAACACGCCCCCTTGCCTGAAGCTTGGGGGAAACTGAAGGCTTAGTGAACCCAAGCGGTAGCAGAAAGGTTGGCAGAGCAAGGTAGCAGTAGTGTTGCAATGGCAATGTTGAGACATTTTTGATACAAGAACACAAGAAGATGCAACATGGAAGCCTGGAATAAGGCAGGTTGGCTTGGTGGGCTTTAACAAGATAGTGGAAAGAGGCACTCTGCGCGCAACTATTGAACTCATGGAAATCACCAACAAGGTTGCAAGCAATCAAGAGCAAGCAACAAGTTCCAATGTAATGCAAGGAGTGAACAGGAGCAGCAGCTGATCTGAACAATTGATTTTGAAGGAGGTAGCTGAAGAGGGACTTGGAGGGTGATAAAACATGCGGGAAGAGAAGTGTCAGAAGGAAAAGAAATGAGCCTCTTTGCTTTTTCAAGGACCATATTTGGGAGCCTTCTTGGGGTACTTGATCCAACAGTTATTTGGTTGATGGCCGGGTTTTTTGCAGTAAGGTAAGTTGGGGACTTTAGTGTAAAATGCCATGTTACCATCCCCAGGGGAGTTGTTGATAGGATTGATTTTGGCTTGGGCTTTGTCTTTCTTGAGTCTATTTAAAATGTAATCAATTGTTTTTTTCTTGCATTTTTCAGACTTCTTTAAGTAGTTAAATTTGGAAGGTAGCTTTGACAGGGTGAGGATGATAGTAAGTTCCTCATCTAGCTTCAGGCCAACAAGCTTCATCGCAAATCTTAGAAAAAAAGTCATTAATGTTGTTTTCAAATTTGATTTTGTTGAACTGAGCAAAGACAAGGGTTTTATTTATAAAGTAATTGAGAATGTAGCGGGTTTTAAGGAGATCCCAAAGAGAGATGCCATTGCGTCTTTTGGCCAATGGAAAGGAACCCGCAACATAAGAGAGGTTTTCCTTGTTGAGATGATCAAGAATAAGGTTATAGGATTTAAAATTGATTCTTTAAAACAGTTTTGCATCATTAGACTCTAAGAGCCGAGGGAATTCCTTAAGGACTGTCTCTAAGGCATCAATGGAATCAAGTTTGCCTTCCATTGCTATGGACCAGGCATAGTATTTGTTGACAGTGAGTAGAAGTTTTTGGTTGGAGATAATAGTGAACATGGTTCAGAAGGGAGCTTTGGCTTTTAAACATTTGAAAAATTAGGAGTGGTGCTCTGTTTAAGAATTTAAGAAAGGAGGAAGAAAGGGTCTGATTTTGCAGAGACAGGGGGATCAGGGAGTCTTATGAGGGTAACCTCAGGGGCACTCCGGTTCAGGTTGGGTCATGAAGTGATAATGATCATTCACTGGAGAGTTGGCTGCTCAAGTAGTCTAAGTACAAGCAAGGCCAACAAGTGGTTGATATGAAAAAGACAATAATGAATAGGTTATATTCAAGCTGAACCAAGAAGTCTGCACAATTGGAGGAAAGCAGAGGAAAGACTGAGACAGTGGACCTACTGGGGTCAATGACAGAGAAGTAACTGGAACCAGGAACAGAATCTGTAAGGTATAGAGAACTTAATCAGCAGAAACACTCAAGAGCAAGAAAACAGTCAGAAGGACTATGAACAAAGGTAACTATGGCACTCAAGATTTGGGCAGAACAAATGGACAACAGAAATCTTAAAATTTAAAAGTTTGAACTTGAATTTTGACAGTTTGAATTGTAAGTTTGACAGTTTGAATTAAAAGTTTCACAGTTCAAAATTTGAACTTTGAACTTTGACTTTGAATTTCAACAGTACAACTTCAAAGTTTGACAGTCCAACAGTTTTACTTCAAAGTCAATCTCCAAATTTGAAGCTTCATTGCTCCCATGCTTTGCCATCACATTGGCTCAACCCTTGACTTTCCTTCCTTGACCCTGATCATCTCCACTTCTTCATTCCTCCTTCCATTCATCCTGATACCTGCTAGCCCTTTCCTTGCTCCTCACCTTCTTCTCATCTCAATCATCAACTCAACTCAACTTCTACCTTGACCTCACCTTGGCGTCACAGGATCCAATGAAAGCTCCTCAAGATTGATCAGACCTGAGGCTTGTGTCTGCTGCCTCAGTCATTACTTTGTTCTCATTATTTTCTACTCTGTTACCACAGACTACTCTCTTGTGTCTGCCGTTCTGTTTATTTTCATTTGTCACTCATTTTTCCATAGTCTTAAGTCAAAGGGATCCCAGGGTAAGGCTCCCTTGTCTCATTGGTCTCTCAGTCTCCTGAATTTCTGAATAACTCCTGTGATCCTGTCAGAACATTGGTCTTAGTTTGCAATATAGTCAGATTTGCGTCCTCAACTTAACACGGTAAAAAGCCAAAAGCTTCATCAATTCATCTGTTAACCAATCAAAGGCCCAATGGATTCCTCTCAATCTCTACTCAAGACTCTCATGGACTTGATTCCCAGCCTATCCAATTCTGATTTCTCTTTATGGAGATCTAAAATTCAAACAATTCTTTCTCTCAAGGGCATTGCTAACTGGTTAAATTCAACTGAAACCAAAAAATTTCCCCCAGAATTCAACCTCAAAATTGTTGGATACATTCTTCCTAAGTTGGATAATCAAACCTACATCAACTGTGTGAAGGATCATCACCTCACAAATGGAATCAAGCTGTGGAAATCAATAAATGACTAATATGCCTTGTCTCAAACCACCAATTGCTCCAGAGTCTTCTTCAACTTCCTCAATCTTCAATTTGACCCAAAAAGAGTAGAGAAGTTCATCACCAACGCCAGGGACTCTCTACTTCAGATTGCAGAAATTAGAATCCAGATGGATAAAGACATTGTTGCTTATCTTCTCCTCTACAAATTCCCCCCTCAACTCAAACATCTCAAGACAACAATCACACACTCATTAGGAGACGCGAAAATTGATGCCAACTTGGTCCTCCAACACCTCAATCAGATTAAGAACAAAGTGGTAGCTGGATCACATGCCTCCGCCCTGATGACTAAGATTGAGGTTATCAAATGTTGAGCAACATGGCAAAACCCTCAAGTCAATCACAATCAAAGTAAGTGTTGGTGGCTCTACCCACATTTGCAACCCAAATCTGGTAGCTCTCAGGGTGTTGGATTGAAAACCAATAACTCTAAATCTCAACCTCCAAAAACCTCCTCGGCGCACCTGGCCTACAACTTTGCCATGGTCACATCACCAACTCTCAGTAGTAATCAAATATTTCTTGAATCCCAAGCCTCAAATTTTATGTTCAAAGACTTGAATTTTTTCTCCAATCTCCATCCCAATGACACCAAAATACAAACTGGAAATCCTGATGCTCCCATCTCCTCCTTGGGAAGTGGCGTTGCAAGCCTGACCACCCATTTGGCAACGCTCAACCTTCAGAATTCTCTCTATTTTCCCAACCTTGTGGTCAATCTTGTCTCTCTTCGTCAGCTCATTCAAAAGGGCTGCTTGCTGACTCTCCTATCCCCAAATAAATTTGCCGTCATCTAAAAGCAGCATCAAATACTCTCTGTCAACATCAAAGATAATCTCTTCTTTATTTATAATGAATTGAATCATCCTAATCCCACCTCCTTCTCATTCATATCTCTATCTACTATCCAAAAACAATTCTGCCACTCTCATCAACAGAGAACTCTTCTTTTATCCAGAGATTTTCCCAATCTGAAGTAAGATCAAATCAATTGTGTAGCTTGCGCAAAAGGCAAAATTCATTGTCAACCCTTTCTCAAACATCTCCCTTCAAGCACAAACTCTTTTGATCTCATTCATGCTGACGTGTGTGGTCCCATCCATCCCCCATCTCTGACTGGGTGAAGATATTCTCTGCTCCTCACCAACAACAGGTCCAAATTCAAAATGTACATGCCCATTTGACTCAAATCCAACATAATTGATGAATCAATCAAATTCATCAAGCTTCATGCAAATCAGAAGGGAAAAATTTTGAAAGGATTCCACTCCAACAATGGAGGATAATTTGTTAACCATTGCCTCAGTACTTTCTTTGCCAAAAATGGAATCAAGCACACAACTTCGGAACCGTATACTCCTCAGCATAATTCCGTCACCAAAAGGGGAAATCCCTCCCTATTTGAAGCTGCAAGAACCACAATGATTGATATGAATATTCCCAAATCCCTATGGGTCAAAATCCTCATCAGCGTCTGATCTATTCTCAACTTCCATCCATCCCCTAAAATCAAAACCTCTGCCCACAAACTCTGGAACAGAAAACCTCCTGAGACTCATCTTGTCAGAATCCTTGGCTCTTGAACCATTGTCCTAAATCAAGCCTCCTCTCCTGGAAAACTTGAAAAAAATGGGATGGACGGCATTTTGGTTGGATTCAACTTCAATCTGAAGTCTTATCAAATTTACTGTCCCACTTCCAAAAACATTGTTTGTTCAAAACATGTCAAAATTTTTGAAAATTCTCCTCTCTCTCTTAGTCCCTCAGATGATCCTTAAACCTCCAATACCTGCTTTGATCCCCTCCTAACTGATGATTCTTCACTCATTGACACTCTCAACTTCAATCTCCCTAACATCTCACTCTCCACAGCTCCTCTCAATGACCACAATGACACCTCCTCAAATCAACAACCTCCCATTTGTGAAATCATCCACACCCCATCTCCTAAAACCTCTAAGCCTGATGATGTTCAATCTAATCCCACTGAATCCAATTCCAATAATGAAAAATCTGAAGTAGCCAATCAACTTCAATTCAAATCACCTCTTAACCTTTGCAATCAATCCACCATACAAAGACATCAACAATATGGCTTCATTGCAAGAACCGTTCCTAACAACTGTTATGAAGCCACCCACTGTGATGACAAATAAAATTGGATGGCCTCAATGAATTCCAAACTCAATGGAATTGATCTAATGAAGTTCTGGGAAGGTTGTCACTCTCTTCCTGGAGGCAGAACCGCCCTGTCCACCGTGTGGGTCTATCAAATCAAAGACAGTCCCAACAAAACAGGCATTTCCTTAAAATCTCAACTCTGCGTTCAGGGCTTCAAACTGGTAGAATTCTTTGACTATGGTCAAACTTAATTCCCAACAGGCTCTATCACCACACTTTGTGTCCTGCTAGTATATGCATTATATCACAAACTCACTCTCTATCAAATCTGCCTTCCTTCACGCTCCACTGGATGAGGAAATCTTCATCAAACCTCCCCTATGATAAATTTCCTTGTTTCCTTACTTCAATCTCAACAAGGCTCTCTATGGTCTGAACCAAGAACCACAAAGCTGGTACAACACACTCAAAAGTTGGCTCCTCAAGGAAAATTTCACATCATTGAGTGCCAACCCTTGTCTTTATATTAATACAACCACTAAAGTTTACGTTTTTGTATACATTGATGACCTGTTGATAGTAGTTAACTCTATTGAGTTCAGGAAACGTCTAAAGGCCAAGTTTAAAATTTCCCAAGACAGACCTCTGAGCAAGATTCTTGGGAATCAACTTGTGAACACCAAGGACAGGCTTGGGCTTTTACAATCCAGTCACATTGATACCGCACTTAGTGAACTGGGAATTACCAACTGCAAGCCAATCAGCACACCCAAAATCAAACCCCTCTCCTCCAAAAATGAAGAAAATGGAGACTTCCTTGAACTTAAAATAAATTAAAGCTCATCCACTGGTTTTCTGAACTTCATTTCCAGCCAAACCAGGCCTGATTTAGCCTACGCTGTCTCAAATCTCTCTTGGTTCAATAACAAACCCAGAATGCCTCATTAGATCAAATTCAAACATTCCTGGGGGTATTTAAGTAACTTGAAAAATTTGGCTCTCTGTCTTCAAAGTTCCTCCTTTGAATAAAAAATTGAAGTCCTCAGAAATTCAGACAGTAGAAAAAATCCCAAATCTCAAAGAAGTCATACTGGCTATCTCATTCTCATCTATGGCTGTCCCGTTTAATGGAAAAGTAAGCTCCAATAAACTATCTCTCTCTCTTCCACCAAAGGAGAACCAGAAGCTCTTGTCCTTGCTACTCAAGAGAAGTTGTGGTTATCAAAATTAATTGCGTAAATGAATCCAAACCAAAATTTTACATACTGTTCCTTCATCAACAACAAAGCCTTGAACAACCTAGTAAATCAAGAATCACATCACTGAGCTCTCAAACACGTTGACACTCAGATTAAATGGTTACAAGAGCAACGTGACAACCACTCCCTCATCACCCATCTTATTCCCTCAAATCAAATGATGGCTGATTCACTAACAAAATCCACCCTTTGTTCCTCCGTTGCCAATCTCACCTCTTTCACCATGTCACCTCACATTTGATCATGGCGGTGTGATTTACTTCTCTCATCTCAGCCCACTCTGCCGTACCACCAGTGTAAGATCTCCAAATTTGAAGCTTCATTTCTCCCACGCTTTGCCATCACATTGGCTCAACCCTTGATTTTCCTTCCTTGAACCTGATTGTCTCCGCTTCTTCATTCCTCCTTCCATTCATCCTGATCCCTGCTAAACCTTCCCTTGCTCCTCACCTTTTTCTCATCTCAATCATCAAATCAACTTGACTCCTACCTCAACCTCACCTTAGCCTCACAAGATCCAATGAAAGCTCCTCAAGATTGATCAGACCTGAGGCTTGTGTCTTCTGCCTCAGTCATTTCTTTGTTCTTATTATTTTCTACTCCGTTACCACATACTCCTCTCTTGTGTCCGCTGTTCTGTTTATTCTCATTTTTCACTCATTTTTCCATAGTCTTAAGTCAAAGGGATCCCAGGTAAGTCTCTCTTGTGTCATTGGTCTCTTAGTCCCATGAATTTCTGAATACCTCCTGTGATACTGTCAGACCATTGGTCTTAGTTTGCAATATAGTCAGATTTGCGTCCTCAACTTAACAGCTTGGGGAGGTAAGAGTGTGGCAATTGCAGAGATTATAAAAGCGGGGTGGGTGCGCGCAAGCGCCAAACAACCTGCGGGTACCTGGAAAATCAAGATGGCTTGTCAGGCAGATACGGACAACAAGCAGGGAGGATGCGCGCAAGTGCAGGCCAATCCATGGGAACAGGGGAATCACGCGGCGCTCTGGGCAAATCCAGACAACATGGGGGGCTCTGAGTAGGGTGCAGCGGAGGGATGTGTCATGAGAAGGAAAAAAAGGATGTGCGTAATGGTAGGCATTTTGGATATGGGTTAGGGTTAGCCTAGCTACGGTTCTGGTTTCTAGGGTTTCTTTTCCTATTTCTTGTTGGGCTGTCATTGAATTTTTACTTAGGTTAGGGTTGAGAGTGAGGACATAAAGTCTGCACCCTTGGCACCGGGTTGGGAGACACACCATACCATACACGGGCAGGATACAGAAAGGGAAGGGAAGGAATAAACCTCTTTTACTCTCTAAAAATCTCTCTCTCTCTTGCTCTCTCACACTTAAGGGCGCATCCTCATCCTTACAGATGCTATGACCATTAACTTCTGAAATTAGGGACAACTTGGAGAGTAACAAAGCACTTGTTTCCACAATGGATGGATGGATGAGTTGATCAGGGTTTTTTATTTGAAGAATAAATACCAAATTTTTAAAAAATAAGAAAAGTTTCCCAACCAACTATCAAAAGATCTATCTTGGAAGCTCTGTCAGTAGTTATTTTATTTTTCAAAATTCATACTTAATCAACAGGATTGATGCCTTTCAGAATTCAGTTTTTATTAAGGTCAGTATAGTTACTATACTTATCCATAGGCTGTTTTGCTCTTTCTCAGAGGAGTTTGGTTGATTGAAAGAGTATTTCTAGCTTTTGTTGGTCAGCATGCTGGGTATAACCAATTTAACAATGAAAAGGAGTAAGCAACTATAGGAATCTATAGAATTTTTAGTCACTTCCTCCCATTTATTCAATCTTTTAATGATTTCTGTGAGAAACTGTTCAGCTTGTTGATTTGAGGTCAGTTCACTCACTTGTGCTTCAATAATTTTCAAAGAGAGGTAAAAAATTTCACCATTTCTAATTTTTTCAGGATTTTTTTCAGAGTAAGCATTCCCCTGTCTGGAATCATGTTCCCCAATGTGACAGGAGGATGGGTGAGTTGAATGAAGAAATTCCAAGGTCTGTAAGTGAGTTGAAACAAGAAGGAGTTCCATATAATACAATTTTATTCTGGTGAGAGATTTGGAAGACATGGAAATAATTTTGAGGAAGAAAGATAAGTTAGTAAATCATAAAGCCTGTGATGCTTAAGAAGTAAGCATTGCAAGATCAATTTTGGAGAGGATGGAAGAACCTAAAAAGACAGTTGGTGAAAGTAATTGGATGAATTTGGTGAAGTTTCTCCTTTTAACAGCATCAGGTTTTCAAAAATCAACACATTATTGCAAAAAACTATTCTTCTTCTTGAAAGGATAGGAAAGTTGCTCCAGTTCTTGAACTGTGGGGGCTGGATGCAACCTTTCTCTAAATTTTTTGCTATTTAGGCTTTTAGGGTTGCATTTTTATTTGAGCTAGTGAATAGACAATCCCAACTGGAGGTATGAGGCCTTCCAGTCCAATATGGTGGTTGTAAGGGCAGTATGAAGAGAGTTGATCTGCTTTAACCTGGGAGGGAGAATCCAGGACTGAATGGTAATCAGAAGTAACTTTCTTTGACACAGTTTCTTATTCTTCAGGAAATTAATCATTAACAAATAGAAACATCAGAAGAATTAACCAATTGCATAGTTATGCAAGGATGAATCCAATATATCTTCCTCATTTGAAAAATAAAGGATGAATTAATATCCAAGCAAGTGGAGAGAGTTTTGAACTCAAAGGGAATTGAAGTTTGTGTTGGGGAGACTGCAAAAGGATCTAAATTGAGGTAGATTGCTTTGGACTGCAGTTCCAAAGGCAGAGTTGAGGGAAGGACATCTGTTTGCAGTGTAGCCAGGTTGAGTTAAACAGGATAGGAGGAAAGGTCAGTTGTTAGTTGGTGTCTTGAGGTGATCAGCCCCATCTTCCAAGTTTTCCTCTGGATTCCAGTGATGAAGATAGTCAATTCCCAGGGTGATGTTTTTTGGGAATGGTGAATTGACTTGAAGGATTTCCCATTCAAAGCTAGGAAAAGAAGTAAGTAAAACAATTTTGGAATTAGAATTGATAATTTGAGATTAAGAAGATAAATATGTTTGCCCAGAGAAAAGGGCTTCAAGGGATAGTTTGAACCATGAAATTCACAATTACAGATTGAGTTGCACTTTTTTCAAAAAAAAAAATAGAGATGAGCCTTGGAAAAAGGAAGAAAAGGGTGAGCCTAATCTTTGTTTGTCTTTGATGGAGCACTGGAAGGTGCTGAATTAGGAGAAGAAGATGAGTTGACAGGTTTCTTTCTAAAGTCCTCTGTCTTGTATTTACCACCAAAATATAAGAATAAGACTTACCTCTCTCTTCTTGCTTTTTCCATCTGGAACTAGGTCCAAAGAAAGTCTGGTAAATTTTGTAGTTGAAGTTGAAATTTCTAGGGACTTTTCTTGCTCCCTAGCTTCACCGCTACCCTTTTCAGGCTGATTAGAGGTAAATTTTGTTTGAGAAGAACTGTGGGGTTGAGAATTATTGAGCAAAGAGGATTTTTATTTCACCCTTTCATGATAACTTGTATCATGGTCCAAAAATGTACCCATAAGATCCTGGAGAGTTTCTTGAGAGCCATTGTACCCTGCTAGTTGGTCCATAAGGCATGGAGGAAGGATTTTTGAAAATGGAATTACAAGGCTCTATCACCCCATCCAGAGACTTTTTTCATAATTGATCTAAATTAAGTCATGTGGGTTGAGGCATAGCCAGAGTTCTTAATCTTCAAGTTCACCAGTTCCTTTTCAGCCTTGAAGACTTCTATTCTGTTGCCAAAGAGGGTGTGAAGTTTCTCTGTGAAGTGGGACCATGAGTTGAGGAGGAAAGAGGGCTCTTGGTTGGAGAGGTAACCCAGATAGGGTTGGATCAATCCATTTTCACTTCCAGAGAGATAGGAAGCTGCAAAGAGTACCTTCTTCAAATCAATTCTAAAAGTTCCTTCATCATTTTCAAAAATTAATTCAAAAGATTGGAGGAATAGTTGGAGTTTTCTAGGATTTTTTGCCTTCAAAAGTATCCAGAGAATTCATGGAAGGAGAATTGATAAAATAAATGAAATTGAATTGAAAATGAAGCTGGAGACTAATAGCAAGCAACAGGCTTGGTCAGATCACAACAGCGGAGAACCAGAGATGATGAATAAAGCATGACAAACAAGATGAGGAAGGACAGGAATGATGTTTGCGGTCTGAGGAGAGTTTTGATGAGAGAGTTGTGAGTCCAAGAAGAGGTTGAGATGAAGATTTGCGTGCTTGGACAATAGTGGGCTATGGTTAAGATGGGTCAGCACTGTGGGGTTGAGTGAGGTGAGTCATGTTAAACTGTTGTCTTTTATTTTCAAGGAATGATAAATTAAAACCAGACAACTAAACAGGATGGTTAGAGACCAATCATGATAAAACAACCAGTTGAAGATAACCATAACCAAGCTGAAATAAATGAGAAGACTCAGAGGCACTTTGAAATGAGAGATTCAGGAGACAACCACCATACGCGTACAAGATAAGAAAGAACTTGTGCAACTTCAAGAGTAATGAAGACGGAGATAAAAAGATTAGAAAGTAATTCAAGCTACAGAGAATGGAGCTGGTCATTGCACCAAATTATAATATGACGTCCACAGTGGCCATAACCTTCTGATTGGATTAGTTCTTGTTGCTTTATTTCGGATGGAGGAACTTGAGGATTGTTGGAGGAATTTTCAGAGAAGGTCTGGCGAGGAGAGAAAAGGGAGAAAACCGTCTCTTGCTAGTATTTAAGTGGATTGAGTGATTGAGTTATGACCGTAATGAATATGCATGAGACCCATTGTAACATTGCGCGCCCAAGGTGTCCAATTGAGATATGAAGTGCGCGTCCAGATGAACTAGATGAATCGCGTGTGATAAAGATAAAGGAGATAAAAATAGAATTGAAACAACAGAACATCAAACAAAAATAAGGAAGGAAAATAGATCAAAATAAGGAAGGAAAATAGATCAAAGAAATATTCCAACAGATTGTGCGCTGAGGAACGTGGAAATTTCTCTAAGAATTTTTGTTCAAACCATTTGACTTCTCCACACACAATTAGATCATAAACATGAAAGAATAAGGAGGAGTATTTATCCTTGTGAGTGTAGAGACAGGAGTTGGCATTGGATTGACAGTAGCCAATGTCCTCCAGCCAACCGGTGAGAGTTTTATACCAGTTTGAAGGAGCTTGTCAAAGTCCATAAAGAGAATTTTTGAGCTTTAAAAATCTAGACAACCTTGCGCTTTCCTTAGGCTTGAGAATATATATATCTTCATCCAGCGGAGCAAACAAAAAGGCCACCTTGACATCAAACTGCCTGATTTTGAGATTAAGATCCAGGCTTCTTAACAGAAGAATAAGAAGGGTTGTAAACTTCCCTGTGGGAGCATAGGTGTCTCCAAAGTCTAAACCAGGAGTTTGCAGATTCCCCATGATACTCAGTTGTGACTTTCATTTTTCCGGAGAAAGACTGGTTTCTGGTTTAATCTTGTCAACCCACATTGTCCTCAGATAACAATCTGTTTCAATATCAGCATCTACCCAAACATCTTGAGCCTTGATTTTGTTGATTTCAGATTGTCTTCCGCGTGAGTAGTCCAACCCTTCATTCTTTGCAATCAATCCATAGGAGTATTTTGGTGGTTTGATCGAAGAGGTGCGCTTGCTTAAGTTATACTTTTGAGAAGCTTGAGTCTGATTCCCCTCAAAAACATTGGTGGCTTCCGCAGGTGGTGAGGTTGCACTGACATCAAAGGTGGAAGGATCTTCACTGGGAGATTCAGACTGAGAAGTCGAGTCCATGACTGGTTCATCAAAAGTCTCCTCCCTCTTGTACAATTCAACACACCAATTGCCAACATCTACATCATTGTCAAATTTCTTGTAATTGGAGTTGAAATCAAGCAGAGACAAATGTTTTTTGTTGATTACTTTATTGTTGGCCGTCAAGATTTTGTATGATAAGAGTTTGTTGTTGTATCCTATCAATCTTCCAACTAGGTCATGAGGTTTGAGTTTTGAAAATGAGGGTCTGTCCTTGAGAATATAACTAACGGGATTTCCTAGGGGATGAAAATAGTCAATATTCAGCATCTTCCCTTTAAACAATTCATAAGGCAATTTCTTTGATTTGTGAGCAGGAATTTGATTGAGCGCTAATTCGCAAGACTTGATGATCACATTCCAATGGCGTTTATTTAGTTGAGAGTCAAAAAGAACTGTTCTGAGAGATTCCAGAATGAGACGGTTGAAATGTTCTGCTAACCCATTTTTCTGAGGAGAATATGGATTGGAAAAAGTCTGTTTGATTTTGTTGTCCTTGCATTAACTGGAGAGATTGTGATTCCAGAATTCCGCTCCACAATCCAAATGAAGAATCATTGGTTTGTAATTGAATTGTTTGGATTCAACCTTGATAAGGAATTCCAGCGTGTTTGCCGCCTCACTTTTGTGTTTGATAGGAATGGCTGTGAAGAATCTGGTACAACTATCAACAACTGTTAGGAAGTAGGAATCCCCATTAGTGCTCAAAGGGTGGATAGGCCCAACCAGATTGCAGTGAAGTTCCTGAAAAGGTCTTTTGGCAAAAGAGTGCTTTTTGTTAAAAGGACTTTGACTCATTTTACTAATTGAGCATGCTACACACGTTGAGGGCTTTTTGATTGGTATACCAAGTTTTTGATGAATTCTCCCGTAGCTAGTATGTCCCAGAGATTTATGAAGGATTTTTTCCCGATTAAGGAGAGCTAGCTTACGATCAGGGAGATGAACAATTGGTATATTGCAATCACAGAATCCAATCATTTTCCATTTTTCTTTCTGTAGTAAAATATTGTCTCTTCCAAAATCCATGATGAATCCGTCAAGAATAAGACATTGCAATGACAGAAGATTGATGGTGGAGTTGGGGGAGAACAGCACGTTAGAAAGAGTAACCTCATGACTTAGATCATCCAACAACGTCATTGAACCAACACCTTCATATTTGAGAGAGTTCTCCCCCAAAGTGGTTGAAATCAGTCCGGTCAATGATTGGTCTAAATGAAAGAAGAGTTGAGAATCAGACACTATGTGTCTTGATGAACCTGAATCAACCACAAAGTGGACAGAAGAAAAAATTGAGGTTGTGAGAAAGGAGCTAACTGAGGCTGAGGTTCCCTCCAACGGTTCCGTTGCGCTATTCTTCTTTTTTGGAAAGGAGGGTTTGAGATGTGGATACAATTTCCAACATCTACCTTCAGGGTGAGCCGCCTTGGGGTTGTGCCATTTGTCATTGCATGGTTTGATATTAGAGGTAAGGAAAGAGACCATGTTAGAGCTCTCTTTGGGCTTGTCAGCGGGTAAGTCCCTGTTCAAGAATTGGTTGTTGTTGAACATTTGTAGGTGGTCCAAGACTTGTTCCGGCAAAATCATTTTGTTGGAATGAGCAATTTTCTGTACCACCGTATCCATGCTAGCCGGTAGTTTCTCTAAGATGAGATAGGCAATAATATTGGTTGGAAGGTCAATACCCACCTCATGAAGTCTAGATAGGGCAGTTTTTGTCTTGGTGATGAATCCAGGGATGTTTGCAAATGTGAAAGGAGTGCGCAGAAAATTCTTGAAGATCCTAGCTTGATTGGACACATGATTTGAGGAAAAATACTTGTTAATGTCTGCCCAAATTAGATGGGCATCCTTCTTGTTATTGGGTGTGATAATATTGGCTTGAACAGTTATGTTGAGTTTGAAGGTCAGAATGGTCCGGATTCTCACGTTCTTGCTATGGTTGAGCCCAACCGGATTACCGTTGGCGTCTCTTTTTTGCTTTGTGAGCTTGGAGTGGAGATCTTCTTGTAAGTCCATCATATTCACGATTTGATTTTTCCAGATTGAGAAATTATCCAGCGTTAAGAGCGGAATGGCCTCTATGGCGGTTTTGAGAATAGTCGCCGTGAGTGAGTCTGTCATTGTTGAGTAGTCTGGTTGATTCCTTTTAAACTGTTAATTGTGTTAAACTGTTGTATTTTATTTTCAAGGAATGATAAATTAAAACCAGAAAACTAAACAGGATGGTGAGAGACCAATCATGATAAAACAACCAGTTGAAGATAACCATACCCAAGCTGAAATAAATGAGAAGACTCAGAGGCACTTTGAAATGAGAGATTCAGGAGACAACCACCATACGCGTACAAGATAAGAAATAAATTGTGCGACTTCAAGATTAATGAAGACGGAGATAAAAAGATTAGAAAGTAATTCAAGCTACAGAGAATGGAGCTGGTCATTGCACCAAATTATAATATGACGTCCACAGTGGCCACAACCTTCTGATCGGATTAGTTCTTGTTGCTTTATTTTGGATGGAGGAACTTGAGGATTGTTGGAAGAATTTGCAGAGAAGGTCCGGCGAGGAGAGAAAAGGGAGAGAACTTGCTCTTGCTAGTATTTAAGTGGATTGAGTGATTGAGTTATGACCCTAATGAATATGCATGAGACCCATCGTAACGTTGCGCGCGCGAGGTGTCCAATTGAGATATGAAGTGCGCGTCCAGATGAACTAGATGAATCGCGTGTGATAAAGATAAAGGAGATAAAAATAGAATTGAAACAACAGAACATCAAACAAAAATAAGAAAGGAAAATAGATCAAAATAAGGAAGGAAAATAGATCAAAAAAATATTCCTACAAGTCAATCGTCATCTCACCAGGAAGACAGCAATCGTGTCCGATGGAGTGACTGAGGATGAGTTGAGGTTGAGGACGGTGATTGGTCTATCTTGGTGGTGAAGAGGCCATGGGATCGGTCATTGCAGTTGAGCTCAATTGGTGAGGAGTGAGAAGGGAATGAGAACAACAAAGAGGAGAATGTGGAGACAACAAAGAGAAGAAGAGATCAAGGAAAGTAGAAACAGAAAAGAAAACATACAAGAAACAAAAAATGAGGCTGTAAAGGGAATCTAAAGAGGAGGTTGTTGTTGAAAGATTGCCAACATTGATCTAGTTGATCGTCCCCGCAGGGTTTCCCTTGGCTTGTGGCACCTCATAGCTGCGCGCCGCACCTTCAGGTCATTGTCTTGGGGTCCCTAAGGGTTCTGATGGCCCCCTCTCTCCCGGAGATTCCAACACGCCCCGTTCCTGGTGAGATAAAGAGACAAGAGGGAGTTGAGAGTACATTAGGTAGAAACTTTTGAGAAGGTGGATTGAAGCAGGCGGAGACTGGTCAAACTGGAAATTTTGGTGAGGGAGTCTACCGGCATGTCCTCTGATTTGATGAGCGTCACATTGAGGTTGCCAGATTTGAGTTCCTCCTGCATTCATTTGGTCTTGAGGTCTAAGTGTTGTGTCTTCAAATTGGAGCCAAACTTCTTTAGCTTGTTGTCTAGGCCGCTGTTGTCTGTGAAGAGCTTGATTTCTGTTGACCTGGTGGAGAAGATTTTTCAGGCCAGTGCTCTGATCCAGGTGGCCTTGTGGAATGCGTCAACTAAGGCGTTGAGTTTGGCGTAAGTGGAATAGTAGGTGATGTTCTTTTGTTTTCAGCTGTTCCAGAACACAAAGCATCCTTGGACAGCACACAGGTATCTAGTCTGTGAGCGTCTGGTGTTGGGGTCATTGGCCCAGGAGGCATCGGAGTAGGCCGTGGTGAGTGAATTGGCTTTGTTTATCTGAAGACACAGCTGGAGTTGAGAGGTTCCCTTGAGATATTTCCAGAATTTCTTGAGCTTGTTCCTGTGGGGGAGGCCTGGCTTGACGTTGAACCTGGCAAGACTTGATAGGGCAAAGCTAATGTCAGGTTTAGTGTAACAGGCTATGGTATTAAGTAGGCTGATGGCCAACCGGTAGTTGACATTGAGAGATTTGAATTGATTTCATTCCTCATCCAAGGCGGGCTTGAGCTGCAGATTCTGAGTGAGGGGGCTAGCACTTGCGCGTGCGTCTTCCAGACCAAGTTCTCTGAGGCCCCGTTTGATGTGGTTGGGTTGGCTGAGCAGGATGTGGTTGTTGTGGACTTCAATTCTCATCCCCAGGATGGTGTCTGGGTCCTTTGAGGTGGAACCGGCTAATCTCAACAGGAACTTCTCTTTGAATCCTTCCGCGTTGCCGACTAGGACCAGATCATCAACATGGAAGAAAAGTTGTGATTTCCTGTTGCTAGACAGGTAGAGACAGGGGTTGCAAGCTGATTTGTTGAATCTGACGTCCTTGATCCAGTTTGTGAGGGTTTTGAACAAATTCTTTGGAGCCTGTTTGAGGCCATAGAGTAATTTTTTGAGTCTGAGGATTTGGGAGGAGCGCTTTGAGCCCTTTGGGGTCCTGATCATGACCTCCTCGTTGATGGGAGAATGGAGGAACGCACCATTGAAGTCAAACTGTTGGATTTGTTGTCTTTATTCCAGGGCGTGGAGTAGGAGCAGACCTAGGGTTGATGGTTTGCTGGTTGGGGAAAACTTTTCAAAGTAGTCAATCCCCTCAATTTGGCTGAATCCCTGGACACACAGGCGGGCCTTGTACTTGACTGGGTGGAAATGGCAGTTTTGCTTGATCTTGTAGGTCCACGTAGTTCTGAGGACATTGCGTGGTTGAGGACCGTTGTACTCTTCCCAGACCCCGAGGTCCTCAATCAATTCCAGCTCTACATCCATAGCTTCTATCCAGCAAGGGCGCTTGTTGCAAGAAAGTGAATCTTTGTACAACCTAGGCTTGTAATAGTGATAGAATCCGTATCATTGAGGTGGTCTGATTCTGGATCTGTCTTGCAGGAGTCTGGCTGGAGGGTCCGCGTGGCAGTCTTTGCTACAATTTGTCACTGGAGGGATTGGTGATTGAGTTGTGCCACTCCCGATTTCCTCAATCTTGGCAGGAGAAGTGGGTGATGCATTGCTGTCAGAGGCGGAGCTGATGGACTATTCTGATTCTGGAGATTTGCTTCTACAGTTGGTCCAGGGGTCTTGAGTAGCTGAGAGTGGTTCTGGTTGGGTGTCCTGATTGGGAGATGAGTCTTCAGCTGCTTCTGAGGGGATGAGGTGATTGCCAAAGGAGAGGCCAGGCTCCCGTGGTCTGGGCATCAGAAGAAACTTAACGTGTTTTGAAGAGGTGATGGAACTACGTTTAGTTAAGATGCAATATGAGTGGGGAAGAGGATTGAAGCCTACAAGAGTACCCTCTTTGCCTTTGGGTTTGAACTTCAATCCTTTCTCTCTCCTGTTAAGGAGAAAGACACAGGGAGTGCTGAGGGCTCAGAGAAACGTGGGGGGCAGGTGTCAATTGTGCATCTTGCTACAGGGGGTTTCAGATTTGCCTTTATTTGGTATGTGGTTCAGCATGAGGCAGCAGCCCTTGAAAACCTTGTGCCAAGTTGACATGGGGAGTCTGCTTTCCTTCAAGGTGGCTCTGGAAGATTCAATGATGGTCTGGTTTGCACGTTTGGCTTGTCCATTGCGCTTGGGGTGATGAGGTTTGGAGATGATTTGATTGATATGCCTCTCTTCAAGATATTACGTGAACTTGGAGTTGAAAAATTTGGCACCTCCATCAGAGAAAACTTCCAGGGGGTAATAGCCTTTCTGTTTTTGCTCTTTCTCAATGAGTTCAATCAAGATGTTGGCGGTCTTGTCTTTGGAAGTTATAGGGAAAGCTGCAAGATATCCGGTGGCATTGTCCACAAGCCTGAGGATATACCAATGGTTGAGTCTAGAGAGTGGTCAAATTGGTCCTATCAGATCAAGGTGAATCCACTTGGGAACTTTTTGGGATCTTGTGGATGATTTGCTAAAGGCTGATTTGGTGATCTTGCTTGTTGCACAGTCGAGGCACTGGAATTTTGCCTTGAAATCTTGAGGGATGTGTTGAGTGAGTGGTGCCAGTCTGGAGAGAGATGCATGTCCGTACTTCAATTTGATTTCAATGAGCTTGTCTCTTGGTGACCCTGAGTTGGTTGACATGTGGGAGAACAGTTTGTTACTGGGCTTGTGAGATGGTGTTTGAAGATTTTAGAGATTATGTACAATAGCTCCGCGGAGAATTGGTTGGTCTTGGTGTGAGATTGAGAATTGGTTGCCCTCTGAATGGATTGAGCATCCCTTTGCATTTAGAGCCCCCAAGCTGATGAGATAGATTGTGACGTCAGGAACATAAAAGGCATCAGTGAGTCTAAGCGTCAGGTCATTCCAATGGAGAACAGCAAATCCTCTTCCTTTCATGGGAAGTTTGGCTCCTTCCTTTCCCGTCTTGATAGGATTGCCAGAGTATGGTTCCATTTTTACAAAGTAACGGCTGTTGTTGATCATATAGACTGATGCCCCTCTTTCGAGTAGGAATTGCTGAGGGGTTTTTCCGTTCTCTATGCATTGGTGCAGAAGGGAAAGGTAGTGGGCTGAGCAAGTCACGTTTGATTGTTCCTTGGAGGAAACCTTTTTGGCCTTCCACTTGGCTTGATTGTCTCTCCACCACTCTGGAGCTACCTCGGGGTGAAGATGTCAGCAGTCTTCAGCAGAATGGTTCTTTTCTTGGCCAGGGTGGTGGTAACCTTCTATGCATTTTTTGGTTTTGGAAAACTTGCCGGACTCTTGCCAAGCTGGCTTTGCCCCGTAAAGTGCAACCTCTCCCTTTGACTTGGAGGAGGAGGCAGACGACTGGGCTAGTGATTTGTTATTTGGTTGCGTGAGGTAGTTGAGGAAAAACTCAATGAAGAGATCTTTTTCTGAGTGCATGATCTGCCTCTTGATGTTGTCCATTGATGGGGGAAGTTTGAAAAGGAGGAGATAGGCAACAATTTCATCAGGAATTTTGATACCAACCTCTCCCATCTTATTGAGGCTGACCTTGATAGAAGTGATGAAGTTGGTGATGCTATTGGCACTGAAGGAGAGGTAGAGAAACCTGTTGAATACTCAAGCCCTGTTCAACGCTTGAGAGGAGGAAAATTTTTCAATGATGGCCTTCCAAAGCAGTTTTGCAGAGTTACAATTTTCTGGTCTTACTATGTTGATGTGAGTGGATGAGTCAATTTTGGAGATGAGTATAAGTTTGAGTTCATCATTTATAGAGGGTTTGAGTATGGAGTTCTTGTTGTTTATGGCCAGGGCGCATCTCCTTACATTGAGTATTGCGTCCATCCTGTCCTTCCAGATCCCGTAGTTCTTGTCGCCAAGGAGCGGAATGGTCTTGAGGGCAGTCTTGAGCATGGTCTGAAGGAAGATATCCATGGCGCCCAGGTTAGAGAGATCTCCAGCTTTGGAGGTTGGTAGGTGAGTTTCCTTTTGGCTTTGAACCATGATAAAATAAATGAAATTGAATTGACACTGAAGCTGGAGACTAATAGCAAGCAACAGGCTTGGTCATATCACAACAGAGGAGAACCAGAGATGATGAATCAAGCATGAAAAACAAGATGAGGAAGGACAGGAATGATGTTTGCGGTCTGAGGAGAGTTTTTATGAGAGAGTTATGAGTCCAAGAAGAGGTTGAGATGAAGATTTGCGTGCTTGGAAAATAGTTGGCTATGGTTAAAATGGGTCAGCACTGTGGGGTTGAGTGAGGTGAGTCAATTGCAATCTCACCAGGCAGACAGAAATGGTGTCCAATGGAGTGACTGAGGATGAGTTGAGGTTTAGGACGGTGATTGGTCTATCTTGGTGGTGAAGAGGCCGTTGATTGGTAATCACAGTTGAGCTCAATTAGTGAGGAGTGAGAAGGTAATGGGAACGACAAAGAGGAGAATGTGGAGACAAAAAAGAGAAGAAGAGACCAAGGAAAGTAGAAACAAAAAATAAAACAGACAAGAAACAAAGAATGAGGCTGTAAAGGGAATCTGAAGAGGAGATTGTCATTGAAAGATTGCCAATGTTGATCTAGTTGATCCTCCCCGCAGGGTTGTCCCTTGACTTGTGGAATCTCATAGCTGCATGCTGCACCTTCAGGTAATTGTTGCAGGGTCCCTAAGGGTTCTGATGGCCCCCTCTCTCCCGGAGATTCCAACAAGAATTGAAGGTGCCAGAGTGAGAAGTAATGGTTGATGGAGGTTCATAAATTGTTTCCAAAGCAGAAGTCATGGTCTGGAGGAGGGCTAAAAGGGTTGGGTCCACAGCAGATGTTGGGTTGGAGTTTCAGGGGTTGCAGCAGAAGTTGAAGGTGGGAATACTTCTTGAGGTTCAATATTTGGTGAATTGAGATTACTTAGGATCCTTTTTTCAAAGCCTGAGTCCTCACTGTCTTTCTTGCCCTCTTCTTCCAGAATATTAATGATTCTGGGATCATAAGATGGTGAATCTAATCCAAAACCTGCTTGGGGTTATTAACACTTACAAAATTAGTGATTCAACTAAATGAAGTTGGGGAATGAAAAAGAGAAGCTCTTGGAGGATCTGGAGTAAGGATACCAGTGTCTTGATTTTGTAGTCAAAGTTGAAGTCAAAGTTTTCCAAACAATTGAAACCATTGCAGCCGTCAAAGTTCCATTGAAGTACCATCAAAGTTGCGTTAAAGTAATGTCAAAGTTCAAAAAATCCCATCAAAGCGTCAAACTTTTTGTCAAAGTTGCATTTATAGGCCAATTGATGGGAAGGGTTTAAGATGGATAAATTCCACAGGAAATTCCTTTGGAAAAGTGAAGGGCCACACACTTCTTAGGACTGTATCACGCACTAGTCCACAAATATTGTAGGTAGTTTTATCCATAGGATGGAATGGGTTGGGATGGATGGATAGGATAGGTCTATTGATATATGAGAAGGTTAGAAATCAAGGGGAAGGATTTAGTATAATTTTAGAACTGCCCCTGACATCCAAGGCTCTAAAGGCACAGGAGCTACTGCTCATAGACCTTAAGGATGATTTTTTGTAATTGCAATGAAGAAGATGAGAGGAGGAGTAAAAGTGATGAGAAGATGGAAGGATGGAATGGAGAGTTCCAGGAGGAGGTTGTTGAATCCTATAAGAGTAACACCAGGATGGGAAAAGGCGATATGAGTTAAGAAGGCTGGGTAAAGGATGTCTTGCGCTGAGATTACACTTAATGGCAGAGGGACTTAAAAGTAAGAATCAGTATCCTAATTCCTTGGGGAAATTATTCCAGGAGGGAAGGAGATGCCAGTATATGTGAGAGCTGAGAAGGAGGCATTGAGGGATGATTGGCTGGTGTTTCAGGTTGTAGTTCCCATGGTCTTAAATGTTGAATAATTGGGCTGGAGGCTGTAGTTGACTGATTGGGTGATGGGCCTGTCCAGGAAGGTTTGACATGAACTGATCTGGAGTCCTGGGGACATGGTCTGAAAAGACAGAGGAGAGTATGTACTATGAATATACTAAGTGTAATATGCAAAAACTCATATACCAATTGGGGTGAGGAGAGAGAAAGGATGTAACAAGCCATAGAGAGAGAGGTAGAGAGCCTGGGAAGATTAACTGAATCACCTGACACATTGTGAGGTTTACATAGAAATAGAGCTTATAACATACAGGGAGATGGTGAAACTGGTGGAAGAAGATGGAGACTGCAAGGTATGCATTAGTACTATCCAGTGGAAGGCATAGAAGTAGGTGAAGTTGGGTTTGATCCAAGATTGAATTTGATGAATGGTTGGATTGGTTGAGTTGAAGAGGTGTAAGGACTGTGGTCATGAAAATATTTTATTGAAGCCTACAAGTAGGGCTTCTGTTAATATTTCATAATTTATATCTTTGAAGGCTTTCTTTCAATGGAACAAAGCCAAATTGATATTTCATTTTTTGAAAGGGTTTCCAGGCAATCTGACTGAGAAGCTTTCTATTGTGGTATGCAAGAGTACAAAAATTCAGAAGCTAATAAAATGGGAAATTTAGCTTGATCATGGCTTCCACAAAAAGAAGCTTTTGAAAAAGAAAAATCATGGGCCTTTGGTATCAATGGGGTGGTGGATGGAGTGGGGGGTTACAGAGATGTTTGGAAGAAGAGAGGGAGGAGAATTTTGAAGAGGAGGTTTGGAAGACAAGGTGGGTGAGACAGGGATTCCCAGGAGCAGGGAGAGGGAGAGAAGTGGAAGCACAATTGGATTTGAGTAAATAATACTTGTGGACCAAGGATGTTGGGAGGGGATGGGAGTAAGTGGTAGTGAGATTGGAGCAGGTGGGGATGATGGGTTGAGTGAAGGGGGTGGTGGGGAGAGGGAAGGGGACTGGGGAAAGAGGTCCAATGAAATCATACTGGAAGAGGGGGATGATTAAAACATGAATTTTGGAGGGCTTGTCTATATGGGATAACTGATTCATCAAAGCTGCAATCTGGAGATTTGAGGTTAAAATTGCAAGATCCATTAGGCAATAGCTTTTTCCTTGGGGGAGATAGAAGAGCAGAATGCCTAGTCAAACTTTGCTATACATTTTTTTCCAATTTTTTCCTGGGAACTTGTGCCAGATTAGACAGCCAAAAAAATGCAGATAGGAGAGTAGAGAAGTAGCAGAGTGTGGGAAGGCCAGATGGCTCATGTCTCTTTGAGAGATGTAGTATAAGTTTCTGTTTTTGTAACCTGTCTTCAAAGCTGAGGTGTGAGGGTTGGAGGTGTCTGTGCTGTACATTTTTCTGTTATTCTGAGAGACAAAAACAGTAAATCCATTGTTGCACAGGCTGGAGACAGAGGGCAACCATTCATGGACAATGGGGACTAAAAGGAATTGATTTTGCAGAAAGATAAATACATGGATCCTTCTTCCAATGAGTTGATTGTGGAGCCATTGGCAAGAAAAATTAATGTAAAGAGGTTGATTACAGGATTTGAAATCACAATGCGACCAAACTTGATCTCTTGGAAATCAAAAAAACAGGCCAGTTTATTACTCTCAAAAATGGAACCAGAGTATAAGGCCCTCCCCAATGATTTCAAAGAAATCATATGTATCAGGGAAGGTATCCAGGAGATTTTTAATCCACTATAAAACCAGTCCAGCATCATTTCTGAGGGCAAAAAACGTGCAATTGGCCTGGAAAAAGGCAAAGTCAGAAAGACTGGATTTTGAACCAAGCACGTTGATGTAAAGCTTTAATACATACACAAGTTCAGAGGGATGGTAGAATTAAAGATACACCACATACAAAGCAGCCTCAATAACACAGATTTGCTCACCAAGGTGTGTCCCAAAGCCACTCTAACAAGGGCCCTAACAAAGCTAGGAATCCAAGAGTGCTCTTGGCCTCTCAGAAAAGAATATGGGGGAATTGCAGAATGCAGCAAGTAATATATCTAAGAAAATTAAAGTACCACCCAGGTAAGACATCCATAACCAAAAAAAAACCAGGCGCAGGGGTGCAAATCACGCTGAAATTAGAAAAAGGATTAGACCAGACCAGTATTCACAGGACTAGAATAGCGGTGTGGTGGCATTTATAGCCTTGGGATCTGGAAATGAATTTTGGTTGCGCAGCTGGCTCAGTAATAGCTGTGGATTGCTCAGCATCTGGCGTGCAGCCAGCTCAGAATTGACTGTGGCCCATCCGCAATATGCACCAAGCATGCAAAACAAGAATGAAGCAAATCTGGTTGGGTTTGGGGAGGAGCTAGTTGGGGGAACATAGGAATGGGATGGTTTTGCGGGGCTATATGGGGGAGGGAAACCAAAGGTGTGTGTCAAGAAGACGCAAGTAGCATGAGGGGGCTCCAAGTAGGGCGCGGGGAGGCCAAAACATGAGAAGTAAAAACCTGAGCAAACGTAGTGGCAGGCGGGTGGTTAGGGTTGTAGAGGGTGGTACTTAGGGTTATGTTCTTGGCTGCTAGTATATCAAGGTTGGGGTTGGGGGGAGGTTCCTATAACTTGCCCTTAACTTCAAGTTGTAGATATACAATAGTGTATGAAGGGAAGCTTGCACTAGGACTGGAATGGAAGGAAGGATATTTTTCAAGCTCTCTACTTTTTATTTACTTCCTACCCACTCTACTCTCTGACCAATAGTCATTTGAATGTCCTGATTTACTCCTGAAAGATGCTTGGGACCAATAAATTAAAATTTTGAGGACAGATTTTGAGGGTACTCTCCTCTTTTTTCCACATCTGGGGGTCTGGCTGGGAAGTAATAATTTGTTCCTAGTCTCTCAAATGTAAAATGGTGCAATGTTTCCAACAAATGTCTCTGGGTCTAACGTCCCACAAAATTCTTTTCCTATCCAAATGCGGGCCAAAACCCCAGCTCACCCCCTCCAGCAGCCACTCACACTACTAGGCCAAGTGGTTTTGCTCCCCCTTTATCAGAAGAAGGTGAGGTTCCTTGAGGGTTATGGATCAAGACGCAGGATTTTTTACATCTCCAGTTGAACACTGCAACACTGCAGAAATGGAACAGTTCCTCATGAGGTTCAAAGGGATCACAGATTTTAAGGGCAAAACAGGTGCAGAAAAGGTCTGAAGCATTTTTCTTTTCATGATGGAGGAGGAAAAGCTTTGGGACATGGAAGAGATGGTTGGATATGAGACCCAGGACTGGGTAAGGTTGAAAGGCAAAATGTTGGAAAGTTGGGGAAAACGTGAGCCCTGGTTCCAGGAAAGCAAATTTGATTGGGCCATGACAGAGGCAAGTGCAAGCGTAGAGTTACGGACCCAGGAAGAACTGGTGGAGTACACGTTGGAATTTGACCGGATCTACCAATATCTGGCAAAGAACAAGGTGGTTGCAGGGTAGACAGGAGAAATGAAGCCGGCATTCTTGGGTGGTCTTGCACTGCAAATTTTTTTTCAAGTGCAGCGGAACCTGTACAATCATTGCCTAGTTAAAAGGTTGCTGGATGACAGCTTCACAATCCTTCCCAATCTAGGGATGATCTTTTGCGCTGGGTAGAGGTAAATTGATTTGGACAAGCTTATTGAGGATACCGCAAGGTTCTTCCCAGAGGGTTCAAAGAATTCAGTGTTACACCCAGCATAAGCCCCAACCATGGGCCTGTCAGCATCTGGCCACGCTTTGGAGCCTCAACAAGCATTGGAACCACTGGAAAGTAAGGTCATGGAGATCTTACGGGACATAAAAATCTTCCTTAACCAGATGATGGCACTGCCATGTGTAACTCCACCCTATATGGTGGAAATATTTCAGCCTCCTAGAAGTCCCTCTGGTGGGTTCACAACTAGCACCTGTGCTTACTGAAAATAAGGGGCACTGGAAGTTGGGGTGCGCCAAATTGACAAAAGACATGAACAATGGGTTGGTACCCACGTATGGGATTTTGTATATATTCCCAAAGGGAAAGCAGGTTTAATTGGTGTCCATTCAGTGGCCCCCCTTACAGAAGATACAAGCATGCACTAAGGATGTTGCAGACACTGCACAGGTGTTACTTGTTATTTTCACCCCTCCCAGAATGTGGCAAGGTCCATGGGTTGAGGCTGAAGTCAGGGCATTAGCAGCAGAGAAAAGTGTAATTGTGGAGAGGATGGCAGTAGATGCCAAAGAGAAACCATTGGCCCTGTCTCTGAAAGCAGTTGCACACAGTTTGGCAGGTGAGGTGCAGCTAGAAAACCATGTAGGAAAGAAGAAGGCCACTTAGATTGTGCGGAGGGTGATGGGGAACAAAGTGCAAATACCCTTGAACTTGTAGGGGTTGGCAGAGGTGTCTCTGGTTTTTGTTGAAAAGATGGTCCAGGTGCTCCAGGAGTGCACTCAAGGCTGGGTTCCAACAAGGGTGCAGCAAGTGAACATGGCGCAGTAAAAAGCAGATTTCAAGCTGTACCAGTTAAAGTCAGTATTGGTCCCAATTGCTTATGTCTCAATGAAGATCATGGTGAAGGTGTAGGAAATGTTGGACAGAGGGTCAATGGTCAATGTTCTTCTTTCAAAATTGGTGGATGAATTGGGGTTTGTTTTGAGGAATTTCACAATGGGTCTCTGGGCATTGAGTGGCAGGGAGTTTTGCGTGAACAGGGTGGTTGAGGAGGAGGAGGTAAAAGTTTCAAGGGTCCAGAAACCTCTGTTGTTCCTTTTGGTGGAGTGGAGAAAGGTGATCCTAGGCCAGCCATTTATGTTTGGGTTCCGGGCCCAGATGGCATTCAACTCCAAGGCATCTACAGAAGCACTGATGGTGGAGGACTCATCTGGCACTTGATTTGTGACCATGGGCAAGAGAAGTGGGTGCAAGGAACAAGGACTGGTGACAATGGAAAATCCAATGGAGTGGTTGACTGCAAGGGTCACCCAAAAAGGATTTTTCCTAGTCAGCCATGGAAACCTCATGGGGAAGTCTCTGGATTTGCGCAGACAGCTAACTAGAAAGGAGCAGGTGGAGGAGGTGGGCGGGCAGCAGGTACAGGTTCCAGAAGTAAGTTCCCTTCCTCAGTATGCATCTCTGGGAGTTACTGTGTTTTGAAAAACCCACCATTGTGCCACATTTGTGAGCAAAGGCAAAAGATGTGGCTTGGTTATTGCTAGGATTTACAACAGTGGCAAGGGCTGCATGCAGATTGTGAGGTGTAACACAGGGAAATACAAGCCTGTTTCATGAAAGTTCCGGCCCCAGAAAAAGCCAATGCCGCAGGAACTGAACAGGCCTCTGCAGCCAATTGCCCGGTCTTGGGATCCCTGGAAAATGCCTTTGAATAAGTTGGAGTGGGTAACTCAATGTATGTGGATTATGTACAAGTGGAGTGATTCTCTCAATTTTGGGCTTCCAGGTTGGTTGAGTCAGAGGAGTGGAATTTGCTGGCATTTGTTTTGGTGCTTTGTGAGAAGGACCTTGCCTTTGGACTGGATGAGCACAGGTTGTTGAAGGGTAAGATAGGCAACCCTTACATGATCCCAATGTTTCCGCAAAACACGTGGCAAATCAAGCAAATCCCAATTCTGCGGACGGTTTGGGAGCCCTTTCTGGAACTGGTCTGAAAGGGTGTAAGGATGGGGATTTGTGAGCAGTCTACGTTGAGTTAATCTAGCCAAATCTTTGTGGTGGGTAAGCCAAATGGAAATTTTTTGATGATTTCCATGATTTTAAGCGGCTCAATTCCTTCACAATACAGGATGCAGGATTTCCCCCACACATTGACAAATTCTTGGATTCATGAATGGAGGGGCACAGGTGTTATGGAATGGTAGATGTGATTGGCGGTTATGACCAGCGGGAACTCAACCCCAACTTGCAACCGCTGACTATGTTTGAGACCAGGTTGGGATGAATGCAGCTGACATGGTTGCCGCAAGGTGCAACCAGCTTGGTGGCAGTCAATTAGGCTCAAATGACTTGGATTTTGCATGCAAAAAAAATCTTCCGGAGGGTGTCCAAATCTTCATTGACAATGGGGGTATCAAAGGCCCAAAGGTGGATTAGGGAGGTGAATTCTTGGAAGAGGCTCCTGAAATTTTCCAGTTCATCTGGTAATACATGGAGACACTGGAACAGGTGTTGTTTGAGATCAAGGAGGTGGGGCTCACAGTGTTGGGGAAGAATCTGGCAGTCTAAATTCTGGATCTCAAGGTCTTGGGACATATGGTGGCCTTTGAAGGTAGGCGGAATGCGGCAAAGAAGCAGAACAAGGTTCTTGAGTTGCCAAACCTGCCGGCGGTGTTTCAAATCCTCCAGTTCTTGGGTGTGTGCAGCTATTTTTGCATTTTAATAAAAAAGTTTGCAGAAGTGGCAAACCCATTACAAGCACTTATGCAGAAGGGTGCAAGTTGGGAATGGAATATTGGATGTGAAAACACGTTTCAAAAGCTCAAGTAGATTTTGGGGGGAAAAATTTTCCCCCAGGACCTTGACTACAACACTTGGGAGATACACTTGGAGGTCAAATCTAGCAAGTTTGGCCTGGGGGGGGGGGGTTGATGCAGGAGGAGGATGGTAAGGATTGGCCCGTTATCTAAAATTCCGTTACCTTTACTGCAACAGAAAGCTGCTACTTGCAGCCAAATTTGGAATTTTTCAGATTTACCAAGATTGTGCAGAGGCTCAAGCACCACTTTTGGGGTGCTCAATTCAAGCTCTTGGTGGGCGTGGAGGCCTTGGCGTGGATGATCAACTTGCCGGCATTGCCAAACACCCCCATGACCAGGTGGGTAGCATTTCTACTGCTTTTCTCTTTTAGTTTGGTTCATGTTCTGGGGAATGAATTCACAATTCTGGACCACCAAGAGGACCTTTTTTACAGTGCAGAGCCCCTTGATGTTGAGGCCCCAGCCATTTGGGTAGTATTTCTGGAGGCAGAAGTCTGTCTCCCCCCCCACCAGTCAGTGTGTTACACGGTTCTGTGCTCTTCTTTTCAGGACCTCCAATTCCCTGATGTTACTGCGGGTGAAGTTATTTGTTGGGCAAGGGGGCAAGCAGGAAACTTCTACCTGCAAGAAGGGCAGTTGTAGAGGAAGAGCACTCCCGTGCCTCTTGTGGTTGAAAAATCAAGGACAGACCAGGAAGTGATCCTGAGGTGTCTCCACAACAACCTTGGTCACTGGGGCAAGATTGAGACATGGAGGAGGGTGAAAGCAAGTTTGTGGTGGCCAGGAATTGTGCGGGTGGTGCAAGATTTGGTGAATTTGTGCAAATAATGTCAATGGCAGAGCTCAAGGTTTCAAAGGCAGGTTGGTCAACCTGCGGGAGAGGATGGGCTGTTTAGGCAGTTTTCTCTTGATGTGGTTCAAATCAAGGAAGGGAATTTTGCATAATTATTGCGTGGGACAATCTGGTGGGGGGGGGTTGACGCGTGCCCTCTGCTAATGTTGTTGGCGGAAAAGGTTGCTCATTTTTTGGAGGAGGATTGTTTTGCGCAGTACAGATTGATTTTTCTGGTCACAGTGGATGGAGGTGTGGAATTCCAAGGTTGTCTGATGGTGCTGGTCCAGGGTTGTGGAGAAAGGTTTGTCTGCATGATGGAGTACTATCCAGAAGGTGCAGGGATGATTGAGCGTGGGCATCAACCCATCAAGGATGCCAGGGCAAAGATGTGTGGGGAGGATTGGAAGCAGTGGCAGCAAACATTTCTGGTTGTTGTTTTTGTGGATTGGATCTCAGTGAAGCAATTGAAGGGCTACTTGCTGTAAAAGCTACTCCTCAGGAAGTGAACCGTGCTTCCAGTGAACATCAAGCTGGAGATGTTGTTGGGTGTGGACTGGTGAAAGGTCAAGACCTCCCCAGAACTTGTTGAGGCGCGGGCCAAACAACTTCTGAGGTGTGGTAAAATGCTGGACAAGGCCACAGAAAGGCTGAAGAAGACCCAAACAGCATTTTTTGCCACTGGGACAAGCGCTGTTCCCATCAACTATGGGGTACGTGCGGAAAGGAGACTTGGTCTTTCTGTAAAACCAGAGTCTGAAATCTTAGTGGGGAAAACTTTTTGCCAACCAATGGAATGGGCCATTCCATGTGGTGTCTAAGTTCAAGGGCTGGAATTCTTAGCTTGAGGAATTGGACAGGACCCCTCTCAAAAAAAAGGCTGTGGCTTCTCACATTAAGCGCTTCTTTGCGCAGGGACCAACCTTTTTTGACAAGACAACAGGGGAGGAAAACAGCTCTGGCAACAACAGTGCAGCTTTGGGGAAGGAGAAGCAGAGGATGAAAGTTCTTTGTCTCCCAAGGAGACAACACATGACGTGCCGCTCTGGCTGAGTAGGAGTTTTCAAATTTCTGGGGACGGAGGCCATGCAGGGGGGGCACTAGTGTTGGATTGGAAAGCCTGAGTTGGTGAGGGGGTGTTCTAGCCGGTTCACAGCCAGGATAACTAGACACCCCAGAATCTTTGTTTTCTTATTTCTATGATTGGATTGGCTTCTTGGATTGGTACTGGCTTTAGTTCATGTATTGTTTTAAAAAAGCGGGTGCGGTGCAATTCTGGGTCCATACATGCAAGTGGAAGGCGGGACAAAGAAAGATGCAATGGAATGCAACAAATGGATGGGGATGCCAAAGCAATCTCTCTTTCCATTTTATTTATATCTGGATCTTTTCTTTCTTGTGTAAAAATACAGGCCTGGATGGTTGGCTGGAGTAAATTCTGGGATAAGCTTGACTTGATGAGGAAGTGCTCTAGCTGGTTCACAGCCAGAACAACTAGGCACCCAAGAATGTCCATTCTCCTATTGTTTCTCCCTCTTTCTCTGGTGTTGTTTGGGCGCTGGCAGTTCAGGTTTTTTTTTACAGAAGTGGTATGGTGAGCTTTGTGGAATTTTGTCTGGGGTGGTTAGGTACCTCTTGGGGAACTTAAAAAGGAGCCAATGGGCTCTGGTACTAATTGAATCACTCACAGAAGTGTGGATGCCAAGAGTAATTTGGTCTCCTCTTAAGATTTTTCTTGCTTTCTCACTCTATCACTCAAGGCTGTAAGCCGCTCTAACAAAGATGGTTGATCATCTGGGAATTACTTGAACAAGCCATAAAAAGTCTATATTTCTCTGCAGATAATAGGAAAATATACAAGAAGGATGAAACAAACAAGAAGGGGAAGAGGGGGGGCAAGGAACCTAAGTTTCTTCCATCACTTCCACCATTTCTGCACATGTTGCCTTGAGGAGGTCCAGGAATTCCCCCATCAGCACCTGGCGGGTTGCGGTTCTGTGTGCACAAGGAGCCAAGAGAAAGTACTGGAGAAGGGAAGTAGAAAAATTGGCAAAACATTTGAAACAAAACGCTCAAAGGGCCAAACTGGTTGGGACCTCCAGGTTTCCATGCAAAGCCCCTTGGAGAGCGGGTTTGGGGGGTGGAAACAAAAAGATCACAACAGGCAACAGGGGGGCTTGATCTGCAACCAACCGGGTTGGCATGCAGCCCTCCAATTCCAATGACAACCTTGGAGCAGGCAACAGAGATGGTGATGTGGCTGATGGTCTTTCAGCTGGGGCTGGAGGAGGAGGAGGAGGGGGGGCCAGGGCACATTGACCAAATATTCCCTCCTTGGGGGGGGGGTCAGTTGTGGGCCAGTTGACCTGCACTTGGTCCACCCAGAACCAAAGGGGTGCATTCCATTCCTTGGAGGTTGCTAAATCCTCCTTGCAGGGTATCTGGCGCAGCAGAGAGGGGAGGCCAATTTGTGGCTCTCTTGCAAAGGTGGTGGTGGCGGGAAGATGGGGAGCCAGGTGGGTTCAATGATTCCTCCGGTATTGATTCATTGCTCAAAGCCATGAAGGATTCTTGACAAGCCCTTTTACGCAGGCAAGCCCAGGTGATCACAAGGCATCCCCTCACTGAGGGAGAATAAACAGTGGCCAGCGCAGCAACCAGGGTGCAGATGACATAGGAGGCAATGGCAAGCGCATTACGCGCAGAGTTGAGAAATTTTGGGAGTAAAGTGGGGGTAGTGGTGGTTGGTGAGATAACAGTGGGAAGAACTCTGGGGACAGGACTCAAGTTGGGGGGGGGTGGCATTTTATAGCCTTTAGATCTGGAAATTCATTTTGGCTGCGCCCTCAGCTTCTGGTGCAGGCTGGGCTTAGGATCAGGTGCGCTTCTGGCTCAGCATCTGGTGCCCAGAAGGCTCAGCATTGACTGCAGTGCATCCGCAATCTATTCCAAGGATGCAAGCCAACAATGAAGCAAATCTGGTTGGGTTTGGGGAGGAGCTATTTTGGGGAACATAGGAATTGGATGGTTGCGTGGGGCTATATGAGGGAGGGAAACCAAAAACCAGGGCCAAATTGGGGTCTCTGGCGTGCCAGTGACTCCATGTCACCATCCAGTCCCATTTAAAAACTCATTTACTCCCTTTAAAGGAAACTTCTATTCACCAATGAAGTATCATGACTTCACCAAAGTTTACATTGAAAAAAATAGAATTCACACATTATTCACAATGAAAATGGATGTCAGTGGTCATTGCTAAATGCAGAAAATAGAATTAACTTGAGCTTCAACATTAATGAAACTGAAACTCACTTGGCATTCACCTTGTAAATAATGATATATAAAACATACCAAATCAAAATATTGTGTAATGGAATGCCCCAGCCATTAAAATGGTAATAAAAAATTCTAAAAAATAGTGAAAAGTGAATTCTGATGAATCTTGATTTTTTTTGAAAGTTTCAAAACAATAAGCACC
This sequence comes from Puccinia polysora, assembly GCA_025617555.3. Taxonomy (NCBI): domain Eukaryota; kingdom Fungi; phylum Basidiomycota; class Pucciniomycetes; order Pucciniales; family Pucciniaceae; genus Puccinia; species Puccinia polysora. The sequence goes on along the minus strand of CM062624.1, from coordinate 31,904,093 downwards.
CAGCTGAAGTCTGATGAACCTGGAGATCTATGAAAACAACTGCAATATTGCACCAATACATTGACATTGATTTTTTTCAAATTTCACAGTTCTGTTGCTTTTATTTCACCTGGTTGTTTCCTGCCTTTCAAATTTGTTTCAAATTTGGGTTTTTGAATGAATTTTATTTCATATCACAATTATTTCCATCAACAGAGAAAAGAAAAAATTACGCTTAATTCTTGCAAAACACAACAGAAAAACATCATTAATGTTGCATCAAGTAATCCTCCTTTTTCACCAATGGTATTGCACACTATGAATCCCAGGAAAATGTTTTGGGGGGTCAGGGAAACAGTCAGGGTCATCTGCTGTGGAATCACACTGCTTAAAATTTCAGAAGTCTATAAACTGGAACTCATGGGTCTTGATCCCAAGTCAACAATTTTCTTGGCTTCCATAAAAAAGATTGAAATTAAAACTGGCTTAGCAGCTAAGGAGCTGGGTGTTGATGGCTTGAGGGGCTTTGGAGGTGTGGTAGGCTTCATCCACTGTAACAGCCTGACTTTTAGGCTTTCAGCCACTAGTTTACACGCTGCATCCAGTGAAAAAGGTTCAGCATGTCATCAAAAACACAAATTAAAGAATCCCCCCCCCTAAAAAAACAATTGCACCAAAATGCTTTTTTTTGGAGGCATGCATCCAAACACAAGAATTTTGGTGGAATTTTTTTTTTTTTTTGAATCCCACTTTAAGCAAAAATGAAATTTCACCAAAATTCTTGTGTTTGAATGCATACATCCAAACACAAGCATTTTGGTAAAATGATTTTTTGGGGGATTCTTTTAAAAAAAAAAAGAAAAAAAAACTGTTGCACCAAAATGCTTGTATTAGGATATATGGTAATGCAAGATTGTCTGGGAAAACCCCCAAGTCCCACTTGGAACAGTGCCCAGTGGGCTTGGGTGTGTGCCCAGTGGGCTTGATTTCCCCATCAGGTTGTGCTGCAGATCTTGGCACACTGCCAATTTTCACTCAGCAAATTCCAAGCTGTTGGCACCCCCCCTCACTTGCTTCATCCCCCTCACTTGCTCCATCACCCTCAATCACTTCCTCCCCCTCACTGGCTCCATCCCCCTACCCCTCACTTTCTCCCTCCCCCTTGCTCCCTCCCCCTTGCTCCCTCCCCCTTGCTCCCTCCCCCTTGCTCCTTTCCCCTTGCAACCTTCTCAATTCTACTGGCCATGGTTCTGGCAGCTAATGCTACAGGAATCAATCTGGTTTGTGAATGGGATTGTGTTGATGTTTAAGTCAAAGGTAGGTCTGTTCATTTTCCCAGTTGGTGTGGATGGTCTTTTACCCCTTCTGTTTGCTTGGCAATGGTGATTTCTTAGCTCCTTTTATTTTTTTATATACTTTTTTCATTTGTTTTTTCTAATTGAATATGTTGTAAATAGTATTGAAAATTTTATTGAAGAAAAGAAAAAAAAATTCCCCTGATTATTGATCTGGCAGGCGTGGCCAATTGGCCCTCAGAACACAAGTATTTTTGTGCAACAGTTTTTTTTTGCAATTCTTTAAAAAAAGACTCTGTTGCACCAAAATGCTTGTGTTTGGATGCATGCCTCCAAACACAAGCATTTTGGTGAAACATTTTTTTTTTTGAAATTATTTTAAAAAAAAATTTGCACCAACATTCTTGTGTTTGGATGCATGCTTCCAAATACAATCATTTTGGTGCAACAGTTTTTATTTGTGATTCTTTGAAAAGAAAAAAAATCTCTTGAACCAAAATTCATGTGTTTGGATTCATGCCTCCAAACACAAGCATTTTGGTGCAACAGTTTTTTTTGAAATTATTTAGAAAAAAGAAAATAAAATCAGTTGCAACAAAATTCTTGTGTTTGGATGCATGCCTCCAAAATGCGTGTGTTTGGACACATTCATCAAAACACAAGCATAAAGAATTTCAAAAGTTTTTTTTAGTGCCTATAGGCACTTATTTGGGTACCACGCATGAGTGTAATTCAAATTATATTCACATATGGGCCTCTACAGCCCATTTCACAATCACACAGATCATGCAGGCCGGTGTGGATGTCACTGATTTGGGAAAAATGGCTGCAAAACATGTGAAATAAGTCATTTTGGACACGGGCCCTCATGGTCCTGCTGGACTGGATGGGCTATGCCAAAAAAATGAGGCTGAGGGGCCATTCCCAGCCCCCTTCTGTATTGTGAACATACCTGGCCTTTTGGGCAGGCCTGAAAAAATAGTCATTCCTCAGTTTTGGGCTGGGCTTGCCCATCCTGACTTTTGCCTGTGTTGCAGCTGGCTTGTGGCAATTTTTCTTGCTTCTGACCCGCTGTAGGGCCCAACAGCCCACGCAGGGCTGTTGTGGGGGCAGAGAGGCTCTGAATGGAGTACAACCACCCCAGCCGGTTGTTGTGGCCATGGGTCAATAGCTGAAACTTTGGGGGGAGCTTTTTTCCCCCCCATCCTGCAATCATTGCAAGGGTGGGAGGGACAAGATGGACCAGTCTGGTTGCAACAAGGCAACCAGAGGTGTTGGGGACTTCATCACCCTACCACCAGATAGGGGAAACCTACCCCCCCCCCCCCACCCATTACCAAGGGGATGAAGCAATGGTCTGTTGGGGTTTTGACCACCCTTCAGCCCAAATTCAAATCAATGTGCCCTGGGGCCATGGAACCCCAGTGGAGGGTGATTTCATCACCCCCCCCCCAGGAATCAGTTGTAAGGAGGGGTGATTGGGGGTGGAATGTACGCTGGTTGTGGGGGAGATTTGTTCCCCCCATCCCTCTATTATTGCATGGGTGGGAGGTAAAAGACGGACCAGGCTGGTCGCAAAAAGGCAACCAGCAGTGGTGGGGACTTGATCACCCTACCACCAGACAGGGGCCATCTCCCCCCCCCCCATTACCAAGGGGGAGGAGCAATGGCCTTTTGGGTATTTGACCACCTCCCAGCCCAAATTTGAAGCAATGCCCTGGGGCAATCAACCCCAAGGGCCCCTGGACAGGGATTTGATCACACCCCCAGGGATTCAGTTGTCAGGAGGGGGGATGGGGGTTGGCTTGTCCACTGGTTAACCCCCCCCCCCCCCCCTGGTGAGCTTTTGAGAGCAGAGTCCTTCCTGGCCCACAAGTGGGTCCAGGGGCTGGTTTCCCTATGCAACAAGCCATTTAAGTAAGAAATGGCCAAGGTGTGCTTTTTGAAACATTGAGTGAGGTGTGGTTCAAGTGGTTTACATATACAGGTGTTGTGTAATTGAACCTTGGTGGTGGGGCTCAAGTTTCCTGGAACACACTTGGGTCCTGCCAGCCCAAATTCCCATGCCTGCCTTACTATATGGGAGTGCACACCACTGCGCTGGCAACAGTGAAACTAAAACAACATAAGATTTTAGTCCCTCCTCTCCCCACCCTCTCATGTGGATGAAATACACACAATTCTTAGTCTGTAAATTACCTTCACTCTTTTTATAAGAAAAAAGTTTCTTGTATGAAATAAATATGTCTTTGTAAGTCTAAAATATGTTCAAAAAAAGAGTGTTGGGGTGGTCCTCTGTTAAATATTAGTTAGCCTTTGAATTCTGGAGAGATTGGTTCACATGTGCAAACGGGTCCATTAAGGAAACCATGCAATGTGTTTGTCTTTTGTTGTTCATAGTATTTTGTGGGATTTTGTTGTTGATAGTATTTATTTTTTTGGGATGTGGCTGCGCCATGCTTAATGGGCATTCCTTCCAGCATGTGATTTGTAGTCAAATAGGCTGAAAGCAAAAATTTATTTAGGCAAGAAAGGGCATGAATATGTTTGAGAGGTGCACCTTGAATTTTTACAAATGGTTATTTAATTATTTGACTGAAAATCCAAGCATGTAGCCTTTAAACATAGGTTTTTAGCCTTGGAACATAGGTTCCAACCAGAGTGGTTTTAGTGGCGGAAATAGCAGAGTTTTTTGAGATGATTACTAAAGAGAATCTTTTGCAAAAAGACATCCCTGCAAGGAGGATCCAGATTTGAGCATGGAAAGCCAAATAACTAAAAAATGTGTATTAAATAATTCATGAAAAATAAATTCAACTAACGCAGCTCCTCAGGTGAATATTGAGAAAGCATACAATAAACCCTGAAAAGAGAAAGATATTTAAAATAGATGATTGTTTTGGTTTAAACACATTAGCACCTTTCATGCAGAAAGTTGATTGATATTAAGAAAAAAGAACACAGAAACTCCATCTATGATGGGAGAATGAGGGAAAAGAGGATTTATCTTAGAAACAGTAATTTACCACCACATGCCTCAACATTTGTTGAGGATTTTGTTGAAATGGTATTTGGTGCTCCAATTGTGTTGTGGTCCCACCTTTCTTTTCTGCTGGAAGGCTCATCCTGGTAGTCTTGTTTTATCCTAGTATTATTCTTCTTCCCATTACTGTTAGTTAGTTCCACCTTGGATTTGTGTCAATCCTCCATGTGAAACATTTACTGAGATATAATCTTGAATGCTTCACTTTCTGGCAGCGTTATCAATGTTTTTTATGTGAAATAATTTCTTTCAAAGTGAAATGAAAGCCTTTTCTGTGTACTAAACTGCATCCATAAAAAATTTAATTGAACTGTGAGTTGATTTGAAGTGATTTCCTTGTGAGCTTGTAGTGACACCTGGGGACACTTTGGTAAAAGCATTGTTACATTTATCTGAATTGAATTCCTAGGGTACCATCTATCTCTGAAAAGAAAATTATTTGCAATTGTGCTATACCCTGCTTTATTTTTTTCCCTGTTTATTTATTTATTTTTTGTTAGAAAGAAATCAGGACCAATTTCTTTTCACACAGGGATCCCTTATGTTCCCACAAATCAATTTTCACATTCATTACATAGACTCTTTATGAAGCTTCAATCTTGGCCTGGAAAAAAAAATCCCAACTGTTTGTAGAGGAGGTGGAGCTTTTTGAAATCATAATGGTGACTCTGTGACAGGTGAGAATGACACAAGCTGAAAACTCTTTATAATTGTTTCAATTTATGCAACCAACAAATGAGGAACACACAAATCAATTTTGCTGTAAAAAAGTTGAAATTTTTCAAAAAATTGATTTTTTTTGCAAAATAACCTTGTATTATCTTTTTCACAATGCCAGAATTCAAAATTCATGATTTGGGAAATATAGTTGACTTTTAATTTGCCAAACAGTGAAATCAAGTTGATTCTCATTTCCAGCAGCAGTGAAATCCTTTTGACCTTCATTTTCAATGGAGGTGAAACCCACAAGAAATATTGTTTACAGCATTTTGAAAAATTGAATCAATCATTGCAATTTCATGATGAATATTTTGATACTTACTTAGGACAACAGTGGCCAAAAATAGTGACTTGATGTCACTGGTCAGCCAGAGACCCCAATTTGGCCCTGGTGAAAGGTGAGCCTCAAGTGGATACAAGTATGTTGGAATTAATTTCTGGAACAACTTCATTAAATTACAACCGCAACGGACACACTGACGTCACACCATGCCAAATACACCAATGCACGGACGTGACATCACAGGGCACTGACCCAATCACGATTTCTTCATGGCCTCTTTGTGTCTCTTCAATTCCTTCCCTACTTTCCTCATGTGTATTTATACTTGCATGTAAGACCCAATAGTGGTTTCCCCCATTGTACCTGTTATCTTGGGGAAATTGTTATTCTAAGTCACGTCTCCTCATTTCATCAACTCAAGCACAATTTACTCACCCCACGTGTTGTACACCAATTATGATCTTCCTTTATCTCATTCAGATAGGTGTCCTAACTTAGAAGCGGTCCAATCCATATTTTACTGAGATTGTCACCGCCTATCTTTGTACCATCAGGTGTTAGTCTCTTATACACGTTGCCCGCAATCAACATCGCTTCTAACTGTTATCTTGGGGAAATCACTATTATAGTTGTCCTAACTTAGAAGCTGTCCAATCCATATTTTACTGAGATTTTCACCGCGTATCTATGTACCATCAGGTGTGTCCTAACTTAGAACTGGTCCAATCCATATTTTACTGAGATCGTCACCGCCTATCTTTGTAACATCAGGTGTAATTTGACATGGTAGCCAGAGACATCAATCCCATCTAAGATGTCCCCAGTCAACCGCTCTCCAGTTTCCAGTCCTGCTCCCACAGCTGCTCCACCTCCAGTCATGTCCACCAGCCCGGCAAACCCTGCCTTTACAACCCTGCCGTTCCATTGTGAAAACACCATGGAATCATCCATCCTTGACCTGAGTCTACTAAACAAAGACTACAAATAAACCAAGAAATCCTCAATCTACTATCTGAAATCAATTTTTCCAATAAGCTTACCAACCAAAACTACATGTCATGGTCACAAGCCGTACTCATCTCATTAAGAGCCATCGATATTGATGAGTACTTGACCACCCATATGCCTCAATCAGAAATCTTTTCACCCCTCTATCATAACGCTATAAACCGCCTCCTTAGCTCTTGGCTATTTAGTCAACTAGATTCCTACAATGTTACTTGCCTCAACTCTAAATCAGCCTCCAACCCAGAACTTGCCTCGTGCAAAAATCCAGCAGCAATCTGGTCAACTTTAAAAGAATTCCACTCTAAAGATTCCAGTAGAAACATCTTTGACCTCAACAAGCAACTTAACACGTTAAAACAAGGACCAACCACATCACTCAGAGAGCATCTTGACAACTTTGAAATGATTAAGTCACAGATCCAACAAGCTGCCGGATCAGTCAACAAGGATTCCGGGCTCGTATACACCCTACTTGAATCAATCCATCCAAGGTTCAATGGTGACAGAGAATCAATTGCTAGATTTGTACAACCACTCACCTACAATCAAGTATTCAAGGAATTACTGGAGACACACAAATGCGCCCCTCTCCTCTCAAGCTCCACTTCTTTTGCCCAACCAAGTGAGGCCAACTCCGCTCAAAGAAGCAAGACAAAATGCACTAAGGATCACTGTTATGGACCCCATCCATCCAACTTGTGCCACGCCAAGAATGAAGCCAGCCAATGGGCCTGGATAGAAAAGAAAATAAGTCAAGGATTTTGGCAAGGAGAGCTCCCAGACTGGTTCAAATCCAAATCCTCGTCACAAGCCAATATGGCGACCATATTGGGATGCCCAACGACTGGTGATCCGATGTGCTACTTTGGCCAAACTGGAACCAGGAAGGAGATAATCATCTTTGATACCGGGGCAACTCAGAACATGTTCAACAACGTAAACTTCTTTGAATCTGAGACTCTCTGTAAGGAAACATTGGACTCACGCTTAAGCTTGTAGGAGGAGGAGCCACCTTACCAGTACAAGGAATAGGACGAGCGGTCATTAATGGACACAATGACCACCGAATGGTATTTAAAAATGCCTTATATGTCCCACAACTTTCCAAAAATCTTATGGCCGGATGCATACTTCTTCAAGAAGATATCAATATAGTCAAAACTGGGTCAGCTGTAGAACTCAAAGACAAGGACACCACAATTCTCTGCGGAAAATTCAGCAACAACCTGATGGAATTCAACATTTCACCAAAGGTGAGAAACATATGTGCGTTTCAGACCAAATCGGACCACAACGCTGAAATAATTCACAACTGGTTTGCTCACTTACATACAGACTGCCAAAACAGAATGTCCTCGGCTGGGATGCTGAAATCACAGAACATTAAACCCTTCTACTGTGATACGTGCAAACTGTCTAAAAAACACAGAGTGTCTCACAATAACAAGAGGCGAAGAAGCACACAACCCCTAGAAAATGTACACTTAGACTTGAGTGGAATAATACGTACTGATTCCCTTTTCTCCTACTATGCCCTCTTCACCAATGATTTCACCTCCTATAGAATTGGTTTTCCATTAGTTTCTAAATCTAAATATGACGTTATAGAGGCAATTAAACTATTTATAGCTAAATCTGAACGTCAGACGGGGCACAAAGTCATTAACCTCACAATAGATGGAGGGACAGAATTTAATAACTCTGCGGTAATAAGTTATCTCAACAAATTGGGAATCACCACTTGAGTTACCGCCCCGTATACTCCAGAACAAAACGGTGTTGCCAAAAGAAGCAATAGGACCATTGTTGAAAAGGCTAGGGCCCTTATCATACACAGTGGCACTCCACTCAAGTTCTGGTGGAATGCAGTTCATACCTCCATCTATCTAACAAACCAAACCTTTTCTAATTCCACTCCTACCCCCAACTTCACTCCGTTTGAACTTTGGTTCAAATATAAACCCTCGGTCGACCACATGCGTGTATTCAGATGTAAAGCTCACCTTCTAATTCAAAAGGCCCTCAGAAAAAACAAATTCAGTGAGGTATCCATTGAAGGAGTTCTCTGGGCTTTACTGAGGAAAATTGCAATTACCTCATATATTTTCCCAAACAAAGCTTAGTCAAAACTTCCTGTGACGTGACATTTGAGGAAACACATTTCCCTTTCAAACTGAAGCTGGACCACAATCTAAGTCCTGAGACCGTACTCCCTATTTTTCCCACTGAACCTGTTGAGGACCCCTCCCCAAGTTCTCCTGACACACAGAAAAAACCTCAACGACTGATCTTGACTTTAGGACCACCACCCGCTCCACCAAGCACCCCAAACGACAATTTCGGAACTGAAACAACTAGCCCTGACCACACTTCCAGACCACCTACTACAGACTCCGCTCCCACACCGTACACTCGACCAAGCAACATTTGAAATCTTCCACAAATCAATTACAACTGGCTCATACAATTATCTACAAATTTTTGCGCATTAACTAACATTATTGCTTCTGTTATTCATACGTCCGACCCTAGTTCATATTACGACGTGGCCCGTAGAGATGACGCTCCCGACTGGTTCAAGTCATTTGAAAAAGAAACCAGCTCAATGAAACTTCGAGGTGTGCACACTCTAGTGGACCAACCGAAACATAAGAAAGTAATAAAAGGGAAGTGGTTATGTAAGACAAAATACGACACCAACAGAATATTCATTAAGAAGAAGTCTCGCTATGTTACAAAAGAATGCTCCCAAATTGAGGGAGTTGATTACCATGACACATTCTCTCCAACTGGAAAACCGACATCCTTGCGACTACTCATAGCCATAGCCGTCAGAAACCAATGGGAAATCCATCAAATTGATGCTGTAACCGCCTTCCTAAACGCTCTCATCAATGAAGAAATTTACTTAGAACAACCAGACGGATACATTGAAGGACCAATAAGGTGTGGAAAATCAATAAAGCGATCTACGGACTAAAACAATGCCCAAAACTTTGGAACAAAGACGTACACTGCTTCTTGACATCCATTGGCTTCACCCGATCTCCATGCGATGCCTGCCTCTATCTTCGCACCAACAACCAGAAATACAGCCTTCTCTACATTCACGTCGACGACATGGTTATAACCGGGGATGATATAAACAACGTTAAAAATGAAATTAAACAACGATGGGAAATGGAGGACCTGGGACTCGCTGAAAGTATTGTAGGAATCCAGCTCAAGCGAATTGATAACGGATACTCACTCAACCAACAAAATATGGCACAGAAACTCCCAAAGACATTCAATGAAGATGGAAAAAATATTGCCTCTACTCTGTTACCAATCACTGCCACTTATCTTCCCGCCACGGAGGAAGAATGCCTTGAATTTGATAAGCTCAACCTTCCTTATTGCAGCGGTGTGTGCTCTCTTCTTTACCTTTCTCAGTGCACACGTCCCGATCTTAGTCACTCTGTTGGGCTACTTGTGATTTCACGTCGTGATCACTTCCTTAGATGGCTTAAAACAGGCAATTGAATTACTTAAAATAGATCAACACTAGTTTAGTCCTACGATGTTGGTCTGACACAGTATATGAGGAATGAAATAGGAAACAAGCCTGGATCGACCAGTCGGTGTGAGTTGAGATTGATTGAGAAAACAAGACTGAGTGAGGATTTTGATAGAGATAGATGATGAGGAAAGAATGAGAGAAAAGTCCTAAGTTAACTCCACTTGTACCTAGTCGCGCCCTCCTCCTGAGTCAGCTTCGCGTAGAACCTCCGGTTGTCGTGTTGGTCGCAAGTCGAGTCAATGAGTGGCGGCGTGGTTTGGGTGGTCGAGTGAGGGTTGATGAGGGAGAGGCTGCAAGGAAGAAGATTCCCTGCCGGACTTCGCTATCCGTCGGTTGAGGTTGAGACTGAGACTTGGCTTGAGGGCGCAATCGCGCGTGGCGGGCGGCGGAGCGGTGCGACCCTGCGTAGCGTGAATCACACCACCCTGACACTCCTCCTTGATTCATGCGGGAGCCATGTGAATGAGATCCAAAGCCGCCCAATGTTTGACGGTACCCAGTGGTTTGGTGAGTACGTCTGCTAGCATCTTGGCGGAAGGAATTTGTTGTACAGATAGCAGGTTCTTTGACACAAGATTGCGGATGTACTGATATCTGACTTTGATGTGTTTTGAATTTGGGTTTAATTGAGCTTCTTTGCTGATCATGACCGTGCTTGCATTATCATTTCGGAGGATGACATTGAGGGGAGGCTTCTTACTGAGGATCTTCAGATTTTGGAGCAGGATTGAGAGCCAGCGCAGTTGTTTAGCGCACTTGTTTGCGGAGATGAACTCTGCCTCACAGGTTGATTGCGCTACAACGGATTGTTTCTTTGCGACCCAGGAGATTGGGTTGTTGAAGAGAGTTATCACATACCCAGAAGTGGACTTCTTGGACAGCAGAAATCCTGTGTAGTCCGTGTCTGCCCAACCACATAAGGTGGATGTTTCAGCGGTGCAGCGTGAGTAAACAATGCCCATGTTTCTGGTGCCGTTGAGGTAGCAAAAGAGGTGTTTCACGGCTGACCAGTGAGAGGCGGTAGGCTTTGATGAAAACCAAGACAGGAGATTGGTGGTGAAAGCAATGTTGGGCCACGTGTGGATAGCTAGATGAAGGAGCATTCCAATGGCCTTCTGATACGTACGGCGATCCACCAGTTCCGCGTCTTGGGCCACCAGCTTTTGAAGATCCATAAGAGCCGGGGTCTTCACGGGGTGACTGTTCTCCATTTGGAATTCAGTGAGGGTCTTCTTGCAGAAATCACCCTGATGAAGAAAGAGGGACCCATCTGGCCGCCAGTCTAGACTGTACCCAAGATGTTGGCTTGGTTTTTCTTTGATCCTTAGCTTGTAGTGCTTGCCAAGTGGATGAAGAAATTGTAGAATCATTTTACAATCAGGTCCAACAACCAACCCATCATTGACGTGTATGTGGAGTTTCATGGATAAGTTGGAGCTGACAAAGAGAGATTCATCACCCACCAGTGGCGTTAACCAGCATTTTGCAAGCGTTTTGACCAGGTGAGCTTTCCATTGTCTGGGGGCTTGCTTGGTCCCTTAGAGAGATTTGTTCAAGAGCCAGACATGGTCTTCCTTACCCAGTTCCTCAAAACCGCTAACCTGCGACACGTAGACCAGGGCGTTGATGAGGCCGTTCAAAAAAGCTGTTGCTACGTCAAATTGAAATACGTGTAGTTTCTGTTGCACAGCAAGTGACAGGAGTACCTTGAGGGATTTGTTGCGCGCCACCAAGGCGTAAGTCTTAAAGTAGTGAATTCCCTTATCCTGATGATTACCAAAACACACCCAGCGCGCCTTACGGCAAGCAACTTCCCCAAATTCATTTAGCTTGTTGGCCAAACGCCACATGCCGCCAATTATCTTGGCACCCAGGGAGGCTTGACCAAAGTACCTGTGTTCTTGAAGATTAGCTGGCCATGCTCTTCTTCCATTGCGTTGAGATATTTGTTGGCGTAGGGTGAGTTCAGGGCGTCCTTTACCAAGATTACCTCAGTTAGGTTGGCTTCATCAATTGGACCGCGGCAACTACGCAAGCCTTCTAGTATATTAGATGGGTCAATTCTGGAGCTGACATCTCTAGGGGCTTTGTTGTAGTACGGAACAAAAGCGTATTGCTTTGACGTGGCAGCAGTTGAGCCTTGAGTTTGAGTATTATCAGCCCCTGGGGCAATGTTTTGATCAGTGGCTGTGGTGGGTTGATACGGTACCAAATCAATTGGCGAGGGGGGTTGCAACATGCCGCCGGGTGTATTGGAGGTTGTGTTGGTTGTAGGTTTTGGGGGATTTACGGTGATTGATACTGTTGAGTGGTGGGAGGGTTTCAGGGGCTTGGTCCGAAGGAGCAAGGAATGGTGTTTTTTGACTTCGGAAGGTTCCCGGTAGGGAAAGTTTAGCAGGGAAGGAGAGAAGTCCCAACTGACAATTATTCTCAAACTGGAGGGTTTGAGGAATTGTGATGCGTTGGAGAGGGGCTCAAAGCCTAGGTATAGGAGAGGTTTCAAGGGAGGTCTGACTTTTTCTTGGTTGGGCCGGGTTACAAAAACCTTGAGGCCAAAGGGGAGAAGCTTAGTTAGATCCCGCTGAGGCTCGATGGAGGTGTTGGCCTTTGCCAAGGTGTCCATGGGAGATGACCATGCAAGACTTTTGGTAGGGAGTATGTTTATGAGATGGGAGGCATATCTTGCCGCTTTGTTCCAGAGGTTCACAGGAACCAACAAGTGAGCTAGTATGCATCTCATTTTTGTGAGTAACGTAGAGTTGAATCATTCCGCAATTCCCTTGGTTTGAGGGCTATCAGCTGGGCCTTGTTTGGTGGTTATTCCCAGATCTGCAATGGTGGTAAGGAAAGAATTAGAGCTAAATTCTCCTCCTTGGTCTGAGTGCAGATATGCTGGTAATTTACCCGTTTTGTTCTGTATTTCCTGTATGAAGGAGAGTATTTTTGCTTTGGAATGGGACTTTTTCTTGAGGGTGTATATACGGTTAAAGCGGGAGTAATCATCAATAATCAGAAGAATGTATTGATAACCACTACAACACAACGGGGAGATTTGAAGCACATTGAAATTGAGTTTTTCAAACGGGCAAGTGGCGGAAGGAAGGGGGTTACGATGTGGAGTTTGTTTTAGCTTGCAGTGTCAACAGACCTTGCACACGGAAGCCGGGTTTGCTGTGGTTGGTTTGGTTAGATTGTATAGTTGAAGAAATTTCTTTAATTATACATTGGATGGGTTTCCCAGAGTTACGTGCCAATTGGTATGTTTGGTTAAATGGAAAGCTGATACCCAGACAAGGTTTGAGGCATAGAGGTTTCCATTCTGAGGGAATCAAGCTACAAACTTTTGTCCTTGCTTCACCACCAGCATAAAATGATGCTGGGATATAACCAGCCCATGATCTTCTAGTTGAGAGACTGACAGAAGATTTTGAGGCCCCTTTTGGAGCATAGTATACAGAGTGTATCCAGGTACCGCCAACTTCAAGTCTACCGGAGTGGGTGACCGGGATGGACCCGCTGTAGGTTATCATCTCCTTGTCAATGGGTTCTGGGGAGGTTAGCAAGGATGGATTGCATACAATTGATTTGGTTGCACCGGAGTCTAGGATGAACATGGAGTTGGTTTTACTTGATGGAACCAGATAGACTTTGTCCGTGAGACAGAATCCGTAATCATCTTGGTTGTTCAATACTTCCACGCACCCAATCTCCTCCTGCGCTTCATCTTTGTTTTCAGAAGACTTGTTGGAAAGATGGTGCGCCTTGGGATTGCCTTTGATCTGCTTGAGATGCTTGGCAACCAATCTGGCAATCTTGTCGTCCAATGATTTGCCTTTAGGGTGGTTTCTCATAGGAATTGCACTCCTGGGTTGGTTGGAAGATGAGGGCGGATGGTTGACAGGCTTTCTAGGTCCAGGGTTGCTCTTGCTGTGTGAGTTCGTACGGTTTGGACCCTTGATGGCCAGGTTCATTTCTTCCTTGGTCTCCAGATTTTCTTTGCGGTTGTGTTCAAGTATGAGACAGTCTCTTAAATTTTTGTAGTTGAAGGGATTAATGTAAAACATGTTTTGAACCAACAGAGTTAAGGTTTTGTCATAGTTGAGCGTTATCAGAAGCCGACATGCAGGCAGTCCAGTGGAGATTGATGCAAATTCCGGAATTTTAGCAAGGGAGGACTTCAACAAGGTGTAGAGATAAGAAAACCTGTTGGCGTGATCCTGTAGGGACGTTCCAGGTGTTTACTCCATCCTCGTCAGCCGTTGTAACTTGGTCACTATTGTCAGGATGGATGCATCCCCGCAAGCGTTGTACAGGGAGGTATAAGCGTTGATGAAACTTCCTTTGTTTGCCTTCATGTTGTGATGGAGATCCCTCAAGGTAGCAGAGAACAGTTGGTTGAGAGCCCAGGCGTTTCTGCGTTTGAATGTGGATGTACCGCCATTTGCCTTAGTCCATTCCTTGTCCAACAGGTCCTTGTACCCCTTACTGGTTAGGATATTAGCAAATCTCATTCGCCATTGATTCCAGTTCTTTCCCGTCAACTTGACCACTTTAACACAATGACTGGTCCCCAAGCTTGAGTCCAACAATTTGTACTTGGGTATTACTATTGCCATCCCATTGTTGTTGCTCATTCTTACTCAATCAAGGTTGCCTGTTGCCAAGGAAGTTGCTATTGCTACCATGTGATTTCACGTTGTGATAACTTCCTTAGATGGCTTAAAGCAGGCAATTGAATTACTTAAAATAGATCAACACTATTTTAGTCCTACGATGTTGGTCTGACACAGTATATGAGGAATGAAATAGGAAACAAGCCTGGATTGACCAGTTGGTGTGAGTTGAGATTGATTGAGAAAACAAGACTGAGTGAGGATTTTGATAGAGATAGATGATGAGGAAAGAATGAGAGAAAAGTCCTAAGTTAACTCCACTTGTACCTAGTCGCGCCCTCCTCCTGAGTCAGCTTTGCGTAGAAACTCCGGTTTTTGTGTTGGTCGCAAGTTGAGTCAATGAGTGGCGGTGTGGTTCGGGTGGTCAAGTGAGTTTTGATGAGGGAGAGGCTGCGAGGAAGAAGATTACCTGCCGGACTTTGCTATTGGTTGGTCAAGGTTGAGACTGAGACTTGGCTTGAGGGCGCAATTGCGCACGGAGGGCGGCGGATCGGTGCAACCCTGCACAGCATTGTGGTGCTCTTTCATGGACGCGAGTCGGGAAAGGCTGCGTGCTGGGGGCTTGCGCGGATTGGAAGGCTTGCGCGTATTGGAAAGCTTGCGCAGATCGGAAGGCTTGCGCAGATTGGACGGATTGCGCAGATTGGAAGGTTCGCGCGGATCAAGCGGATTGCGCATTGCAAGACGGGCAGATTGGATCACGGGGGTACGCCCCGGATACCTGGAATGGGTTGTTGGGTGGATGCATCATGAGAAGGACAAACCAGCGGGCAACACGGACGGGGCATGGGGCAGGGGAGGTGGAGCATGGGTTACGGGACGGGGGACGGAGGGATAGGGTTGGGCTAGGGTTCTGTGGCTTAGGGGTTGTATTCCATCATTCTTGCTTACTTGCAGTTGTACTTAGGTTAGGGTTGAGAGGGAGGACTTAAATACTTCACTCTCAACTCCGGGTTGTAAGGAACATCATCACATCAGATTGGATTGGATTGGAAAGGAAGGAACCCATCTTATTATCACACACACTCTCTCTCTCATCTATGAAGACTCTCTCTCTTCTTTAAACTGGTTGCATCCAACCACCTTCCAGACGCTTTGATCAATAACTTCCGGACTTGAGGACAACTTCAGGGGGTATTGCCCACCTTCTTGTTTCCACAGCATGAATCACACCACCCTGACACTCCTTGCACGCTACATGGAAAAGCCTGCACTCCATCACTGAAAAGCACTATGTCACGTTCTAAGATACCTAAAAGGTACTCTCCACTACGGGATTGAATACACCTGCAACAACAATCAAATCAGCGCGGACCAGAGCTACTATATTCCACATGGACACGCTGACGCAGACTGGGCAGGCGACAAGGCAACAAGACAATCCACTACAGGACACGTGTTCACCTTTATGAATGGACCAATAAATTAGATATCAAAGCTCCAACCCACTGTATCCCTTTCCTCAACCAAAGCTGAATACAGATCAACCGCCAAAGCCTGCCAAGAGGCTGTCTGGATTATTTGGTCACTCAAATTTCTCCAAATACCATACAAGACTCCTATCACCCTTCATTGCAATAACCTAAGCGCTATTCAACTCACCTCTAAATCTATCTTCCATGCCAGGACTCAGCATATTGAAATCCATTACCACTGGATCCCCAAATTAGTTGAAGCAAAAAGGGTCTTAATAGACTACTGTCCAACCAAGCAGATGGTGGCAGATATTTTAACCAAGAAACTCAATAAAAAAACCTTCAGAAACCTTCAAAATTTACTTGGACTTAAACGGGTGATTGATTTAATGAGTTGAAGGGTGGTGTTGGAATTAATGTCTGGAACAACTTCATTAAATCACAGCCGCAACGGACACACTGACATCACACCATGCCAAATATGCCAATGCAAGGACATGACATCACAGGGCACTGACCCAATCATGATTTCTTTATGGCCTCTTTTTGTCTCTTCAATTCCTTCCCTACTTTCCTCATGTGTATTTATACTTGCATGTAAGACCCAATAGTGGTTTACCCCATTGCTTCTTACTGTTATCTTGGGGAAATCACTATTGTAAGTCATGTCTCCTCATTTCAACAACTCAAGCACAATTTACTCACCCCACGTGTTGTACACCAATTATGATCTTCCTTTATCTCATTTAGATAGGTGTCCTAACTTAGAAGCGGTCCAATCCATATTTTACTGAGATTGTCACTGCCTATCTTTGTACCATCAGGTTTTAGTCTCTTATACACATTACCCGCAATCAACATTGCTTCTAACTGTTATCTTTGTGAAATCACTATTATAGATGTCCTAAATTAGAAGCGGTCTGATCCATATTTTACTGAGATTGTCAACGCCTATCTTTTTACCATCAGGTGTGTCCTAACTTAGAAGCGGTCCAATCCATATTTTACTGAGATTGTCACTGCCTATCTTTGTACCATCAGGTTTTAGTCTCTTATACACATTACCCGCAATCAACATTGCTTCTAACTGTTATCTTTGTGAAATCACTATTATAGATGTCCTAAATTAGAAGCGGTCTGATCCATATTTTACTGAGATTGTCAACGCCTATCTTTTTACCATCAGGTGTGTCCTAACTTAGAAGCGGTCCAATCCATATTTTACTGAGATTGTCACTGCCTATCTTTGTACCATCAGGTGTAATTTGACAAATTATCATGGGGGGGGGCTCCAAGTAGGGCGCAGGGAGGCGGCGCCATGAGAAGCACAAACCTTGGAAAACCTAGTTACAGGCGGGCATTTAGGGTTGTAGAGGGTGGTAATTAGGCTTATGTTCTTAGCTTTTGGTATATTGAGGTTAGGGTTGAGGGGCAGGTTCCTATACCTGGCCCTCAACTCCAAGTTGTAGATAGACCATAGTATATGGAGGGGAGCTCCACTAGGACTGCATTGGAAGGAAGGATATTTTTAAAGCTCTCTAATTTTAATTTAATTCTTTACTCACTCTACTCTCTGGAAAATAATCAGTTGAATGGCGTGATTTAATCCTTACAGACTCTGGGGACCAATAACTTCCACTTCTGAGGACAGCTTTT